>WTSP01027582.1:0-15355 GCA_025331215.1 Actenoides lindsayi | reverse complement strand
GGTTTCCAAGCCGTGGAGCTGTGGTGCTGAGGGCCATGGGTTAGTGGTGCCCTGGCAGTGCTGGGTTAATGCTTGGATTTGATGATCTCAAAAGGTCTTTTCCAGCCCAAACCATTCTGATTTATGTTACCTTAGAAAATGCAAGGTGGGAAACACGCGATGGTGTTTTCTTTTCTCTCCAGTCCATTTTCTGCTTTCTGAGCCTTTTCTCCCCAGGCTCCACTCGTGGTTTTTTTATCATAGGGGTACGTCTGAAACCACGGGCAAGCTTGGCATTTGCAAGGCTGCTCTTCCCCTCCTTGATGCCCGTGGGATTTGCCAGGAGGGATCATTGGGAGCTTTGGTGGCTCTGTTCTTTTTCCTCTCGGGAGCCCCCATCATCCCTCTTGTCGTGCCGCAGCGGTACGAGCTGACCTTCACGTCGAGAGCTGAAGCAGCATGCAAATCACCTCAGTCATTAAATGCCACGAGCAATCCCTTGATTTAGGTGGAGAATGAAGTTTTGCATAAAATAACAGCTTCGTTTTTCTTTTGTTTCTTGGAGGGGAGATGGCTCGAGCTCGTATTGTCTTGCCGGCTGTCAGGGACAGAGTTGAGAGTAAGACAGGGATACGGAGAGAGCAAGGCAGTGATTTTTCATCTGCTGGTTTTTCAAGGCATGGCGGGGGAGTTGTAGGTGGTTTGTGCCTCATGCTCTTTCCCCAGAGTCCTGCCCTGTAACATCATCCATAGTTTTGCCTGGAACGTCTTGGAATAACAACACAGGGTCCTGGTTTACCCTGTGAAACTGGGAAGAGGAGTAAATACACACACACATAGATAGATAGATATAAAACTTCATAAATACACACACATATAGATATATATATATAAAACTTCATATAACAATCCAATTATCTGGTCATTTTAAGATGTGAAGGAACTCCGTGGGCTCCGAGTTGGATTCTGCTGGCTCCCCATCAGCAGACACAACCTGGCACATATTCCCTTGATGTAACTTTATTTTAAATCCAGGGGTTTAGCAGTGAAAAGTACAAGGGATTTTCTTTTTTTTTTTTTTTCCTCCCTTTTTTTTTTCCCCTCCAAAGGATTTGAATCTCTGAGATGACAAAGCCACCCTTTAAGTAGGTTCCTTTGGAAGCCTTCCTCGTTCAGCAGGCTGACAGGGTTGGGCACTGGCTGACAGCAGTTATCTTTCTCGGGTCAGTCGAAACACATTCCTTATTCAGACGCGCCAAGAGAAGACACTTTGCGTTAGGCAAGGCTGACATCTCACCCAGCAAAAATTGTTCCCTCTCGTCGCAAGTTCAGCCGTCGCCTCACGCGAGGTATTTGTAGGAAGAGGGAGGTCACCCCAATAACAGAGCTCTCAAAAGCAGCTCTTGGCACCGGCAAGCGTTTGATTAGTCCCCGAGTCTCCGCTCTGGGCTTGTTACAACCCATCTTTGACATTCTTTTTGCTGTGATCCTTCAAAGCCTCTCTTGTTTGAGACCCCAGACCCGCTCTTGCGTAGCAGAATTGCCACCGAGCCTGTCAGGGACTCGAGAACACCCCGTGGAATAAGGACCTGCAAAGAGGAGAGGACTCGGAGCACGTCCATCATCTAAGGAACCTTCGGTCAAGTGAAGGTCAGGGCTGAACGTTTGAGGACCATGTGGGACAACCTCGTTGACTTGAGCACCCGCAGAGAACTTGAGTTGGTTTTTTTTTGCAGATCCTTTTGTACAGAATTAATTGGCTCCAAAATCGCTCCTCTCTCGTAATTTCATTTAAGTTACCCCGTTCACATGAAGAGAAATCCTCCCAAGTCCAAAGGGTCTCACACTGGGGTCCATCCTAATCCTTTATGCGAAGATATTTAGTGAGGACTTGGGCAGAAATTCTGGGAAACCCAAAATCTTGTGGACATCTTGGTTTATAGATCTTCATTAACCTTTTAGGGGGTTTCCTCCCTTTTTAGGTACAGTGAGTAGGGTGAGGTATCCTCCATCTGCAACTGGGGTGTTTTGGTAGGGTTGGGTTGATATGAAGACATGGAAATGAGCGTTTAGCGGAGAGGTTTCATCCTGCAGTGGAACGAAAATTATTTGAAATTATTTGAATGTATTTGACATTATTTTGGTCCGAAGGTGGAATTTTAAGGCTTCTACTCGGAGCCAACGTAAACACCTTAGAGTGTAAGGCTCTTCTGGAGAAATCTCATTAAATTCCCACTTGCTAACAATTCAGAGCCATTCTCTGGAAAGAAAAAAAAAAAGATAAATTCTGTGAAATATATTAAGGTTTTTTAGAGAAAAAAAAAAAAGTCTGCAGCTTGTTTAAGCCTTTTCATAGATTAGAAGAGGCTTGAAGACAGTTTGTGTTTTGATTTCCTTCCCAAAGCCACCATGCCAGCTTTCTTCACATAACGCAGGCCTTTAAAATATTCAGTACTGGGGAGGAGGGGGGGAAACCCAACAAAACACACAGAGAGCAAACGTGGCAGTGCCTGACATTTATCGATACATAAAATATTTATGGAATGTATATTTATAGTCCTTGACAGTTTATATATATATATATGCATCCATATTTCCAGTCTCAATGTGTTACATCTGTCTTCCGTTGTCCTAATTGATGGTTTCTTACCTGTCTTTGAGGCTGGATAATTTCCAGTCAAGTAATTATGCAGATTAATAGTGTTCTTTAAAAATAATATATGAAAAAACAGGGTGTGCATCCACCCCCACTATAGAAAAGGTGTTGCTGGGTCCCTTAGAATTGTTAGATGCACCTATTTTGTCTGAAACGTAACACTCAGGTTTGAATACACAACCCAGGAAGCATTTAAAAAAAAAATTAAAAATCAAGGAAAATCTCATTTTAACAGGGAAAAAAAAGAAAAAAGGAGAGAAATGGGAGGAGAGGAGCAACAGTTCCAGCGGAGGGAATGAAAAGCCGCGGGCGAGCGGGGTCAGGGTCCTGGGGCGCCCGCCTCGTAAAGAGTAATTGGTGGGAATCTGTGAATTCCGAGCCTGGAAATTAATTGCAGGCTTCTGGTGACATCACAATGAGCCGCGCTAATGAAGATTGAGTAGTGTATGATTTTGTCAGAGCTCTGAAAAATGAGATGGTTTCGCAACTACACGGGTACCGGTGGTTTTATGTGAGCTTGAATAAATTATGCTAGGACTGTAGTGTAAAGAAAAAAAACAAGTGTGAAAAATTAACATATGAATGTGATTCTGGCTTAATTTCTCTTTTTTTTTCCCCCCCTCTGTTTTTTCCTACCCAAGGAGCTCGTTTCTTTTTCTTCCTCAAGCCATAATATCAGTGCTGATTCTTCATAACCCTGCTGCTAAATTGTCTCTCTTTGTGGATCCCTAGTGTCAGCAGTACTATATATTTAAAAAAAAAAAAACCCCTCTTGATCAGCATCCTAGTTACGGCCGTCCCCTTATTGACTGATGGTTTATTTGACAAATCACCTCCAAAACTGCCTGCTTTTGTGTGGTCTGGAGCTCTGGATTTAACGTCCGTGCGGCCGCGGAGGAAGAAGAGCCCAATCCGGAGCATTTCTGATCCAAACCCCTGCCTGGGGCTTTTCAGTAAGAAATTAGACAGCTAAATTCATCAGGGCACCTCATCAGTTTTAATTTGCACGCGTCGGGTTGGAGCTGAAGTGGAGCAGGAGCTTCTGGGTCTCCTAAATTATTTAATTCCACGGTAAACAAGAGACCAAAGTGGAAGAGGAATAGAGAAGAATGGGTTATGGGAACAGTGCTGGAGGGGCCCAGGGGCAGATGCTTCAATAAGCAGGTAACAGCTCAAAAGCAGAAACAATTGTTAAAATCAAGGAAACGCTGACATAAAAACTTCCCGGGCTTCCTTTGATCTGCTTGGGCTTATGCTTTACTCACATTTTTTTTTGAAGAAAATAATCTCATTTTCTCAAAAGTCTTCCTGCCTCAAGGTGCAAGCAAGTTTGGAGAGGGCTCGGAATTAATTGGGCCAATGGATGATTGAAGAGGTGACGATGACCAAGACATTGGTTACCAAGGCTGAAGAGGTGACGATGACCAAGACGTTTGTTACCAAGGCTGAAGAGGTGACGATGACCAAGACGTTTGTTACCAAGGCTGAAGAGGTGACGATGACCAAGACATTGGTTACCTAAGCTGGAAACGTTTTTTGTCCACAAAGAGTTTTTTGGTGAAGGTGATGCAAAGCACACCCTGAAGAACACGATTTCCTCTGTCCATCTGCTGTGGTATTCCCACCGAACATGGGTTGGGGTGCTTGCTCTGCACGTTCATGCGTTGGGACTTGTTTTCCTCGTGTTCTGCCTCCCCAGTGAGACTTGATGGTCTGATGTGCAAAACCCCCTCATTAATACATTGAACAGTGTATCATAGGGAGTGCTCTAAATCATACCTAACTGGACAAGAAAAAGGAGGGAGGGTGTTTTTGCCCTTTCCCTGGTAGCTTGACTAGAAGCACCTCTTGATGTCCAACCCCTACTATGTGTACATCGCCCAGGTAGCGTAGAAACAGCAGAAAAAAAAATACCCACTGAGAAATTATTCATTTTACTTGCAGAGAAAAGTTGAAAAACTAGAAAGCACAAAGCCCTGCACGAAGCAGGAAGCTTGAAATGAAATCCTGAATTGATCTTCTGACGAGTCGGGACCTCCTGGTGCCAAGGGAGGCTACGAAGGGATGAAATTTGGTCATGAAATTTGGAATTTGGGTGCTTTGAATCCTGGCAAACCCAGGGCCTGAGTTAGGGATGCGAGGGTAGCTTTGGTTCTAATGTTTCTTAGCTTTGGTTCTAACGTTTCATAGCTTCTGTGCATTTTCTTCCGTAATCTTCACCTTCTTTCCATTTCGAGGTGGTTTGGGTTTTTTTTTTTTTACTATTATGGCTTTATAAATATAATAATCAGCCATTGAGACTCAAGAAATACAACTGGGTTTCGTCTGAAACACGTCGTGGATGGTTTGTAGAAATAGAATCTCTTGTGGCTTCCTGGCAAGTGTGGATACTCAAAGCGGAGACCATCGTTCCCCTACAAAACCCACCAAAAAACTCACGTGGGCAGCTGATTTTTATTTTTTTTTTCAGGGCGTTGATTAGAAATCCGACGTTGCGAGCAGTTTTTTTTCCTCAAATTACTCATTTCCATCATCCTGCTATTACAAAACTAAATGAAAATCCAAAACTGAGTGAATACCTTCGAGTGGTACAAGGCGACGGATAATTGCTACTTTAATAAGAATTCATTTGCGGCGCAGATAATTCAGCTTTTTTTTGGGGGGGGGTCTTCCAATCGCTAGGGATGGATTTCTGGGTTATTGGTGATCTCCTCACCTCTTACAAACCCAGACAAAAGTCCTTCTTTGTCAGATGAAAATGGCTCTAAATACTTCTAATGTTGCTTCTCGGTGTCGGTGGGGTCCCTGCACGTGCCTGTCCAGGGCTTGACTTGTAGGACCTGGTTACGTACGCGATTGGCATCTGCTGCTTTGAGATGAGCGAGGTCTTTATTGCCCTTCTACTCCCGGAGTGAGAATTAAATGCCTATTTCGTTCTCCATACATCTCACCTGTCTTTTTAAATGGCAACTTGAATTCTCGCAGTCTGGTGGGGAGGGGGAGAGAAAGTTACTATCGGCTGTTGACGTGTGTTTTTCTAGACTAAACACTTCAGTGTTTAATTTTTAATAGGCTGGGAGAATGATTTGAATTACAGATGCATTTTCGATTTACGTCGGACGTTCTTCAGGCTCCTTGAAATGATTTCCTTGCCGAGCTTTAATTTATACCCCCCTCGTCGCGACTTTCATTTAGTTTTGTTTTATTTCATTTATTTATTTTTCCCCCCCCCCCTCCCCTTCCCTCCCTGCAGTTCCACCCTGGTTTTTAATTCGCCCGTCGAATCTTTACGCTTACGAGAGCATGGATATCGAGTTCGAATGCGCTGTGTCTGGGAAGCCCGTTCCGACGGTGGAGTGGATCAAGAATGGAGAAGTGGTCATTCCCAGCGACTATTTTCAGATCGTGGTAATGTCTTTTCAATTGATTTATTAGAATGGCTCCTCCTTTTTTGGCTTGCTCTTCTGTTTGTTGGCCGGTTGGGTTTAACCATATATATTAATTAATATGTATGTATTAATTATTTTAACCATGTATATTCTGGGATTTTTTTTAATCCGGTCGCGGCCTTCGTAAACATCCCCGTCTTCCCAAAGGAGGTGGAAAAGCTTTTTCTTTTTTTGGTTTGCACACACATTGCATTGAGATGTTTCAGGGCAAGGCCGTTGACGTTGTCTCCCAATTTTATTGGTGTTTTTTTTTCATGGAGCAGCAACAGTGTCAGGTCATACTCTGAGCTGCCAGTAAGAATGTTGTTTACTACATGGCAGTGACTCCCCTTACTCACCATCATCCTCGGAGAACGAAAACAATAGATCTCCAAAGAAACACCAATTACATTCATGTCCTTTAATTACTTCTTAGAACCATTTTTTTTCGTGAGAGGTGGTTTTGCTACAGGACGGAGAATCGTTTCGGTTGGAAGTGACCTCCAAGACTTATTCTGTCACATCCAGCAGCAAATTCAACTTTTTGTTGATATGTTGTTGCTTGTTAGAAAGGAGCCAGAAGCTGTCCAAAGAAAGGACAAGTCCTTTGGGGGTGGTGGGAAATGATTTCACTTAATAGTTAAGGGAAGGAAGGATATTTTACCCAACATAATTGGCTTCTGCTTGTGCTAACAGAAGCCAAACGTTGAATCTGTTTGAGACGAAGCAGGCATAGAGTGACCTTTGCTGGAGGATCTCCAGGCTTTGAGTTGTCACGAGGGTTTGACCTTCGGAGCAGCGTTTGCTCCAAGATGCCAAGTCGCAAGCTCTTCCAAAGCTCTCCCCCAGCGAAGGGCCGAGACAAAATTCAGAGCAGTGCTGTCATTTGGTGCTTCCACCTCAAGAAGGGTGTTGGACGGGCTGCGTGCAGAGAGTTGAGCTCACCCTTGGGCCGTAGGCACCGTCCAACGAGGCGCAAAGACTCTCGAGGTGTCAAGAGCTTCCCGATGGAAAGGGCTTGTGGTTACAGCCCTCTGAGGAGCAGGGTTGGAGTTGAGGTGACACAGGACCGTGTTCTGGCGAGGTTTTATAATCCCCGTTTACAAGTGCGGATGGTGTTTTTTCTAATGAATTCTCTCCTTTTTCTTTCTCTTCTGCTCTCTCTCTAGGGTGGCAGCAACTTACGGATTCTGGGCTTGGTAAAGTCAGATGAAGGTTTCTATCAGTGTGTAGCTGAAAATGAAGCTGGAAATGCACAGGCCAGTGCACAGCTAATCATCCCCGAGCCTGGTAAGATGCAAAGGACGCGCGGAGCTGTAGATGTAATTAATGCTATTAACGTAAAAACCCCTAATGAGCAGCCTACTATTCTTTACTCCCTCTTACTTATCCAGCTGGCTGGCTGGAGTTAAAAGCGTGTCCAGGCTGTCAGATAGTTGGAGGCATTTTGTTCACCGGGGCATGACAAATGCTGGCCTTGTCCTCAAAATGACTCTGGAGGCCGACCAAACCCCGCGCGGAAAGCCAAAAAAGTCTTCCTAGCTGGATATTTCCTTGATCCTGCTGCAGTAGGAGAAGGTGATCCCAGATGGGTAGAGGTGGCAGAGTAGTCCGTGAGACGTATACGATGCCGTAAGCGGATTGTCTCGGGGAAAGAGGAGGAAAAGAGAAGGAGGAAGGAAGGAAGAACAGCTTGGCAGTGGGGCATCAAGCGCAGCCAACTGTTGAGATCCCAGAAGGTTTGTGGCTACGTGCCGGAAGGATGGATTTGTTGTTGTGGCTGTGAAAATGAATAGGTGCTTGGTTTTATGGACTGCGCTGTGCAGGAGCATAAGCGTTTATTGCTTGATGGGTTTCGAAGTAGCAGAAAGATGTCTTCATCTCCAGCCAGACAATATGTAAAACCTGGATAAAAGCCTTTCCAAGTCTCTGGGTTGTAAATGATGAATGAGTTGCAGTGGGCTGCAGGTTACACTTGGTAGTGCTCGTGGATCAGGGCAGTAAGCTTGAGAACGTGCTCAAGTGTTGTTCGTTCTCTGATTTGGACTGGGAAGAGCAGAATCGTGGTGGCCCAAGTGGAGACAGCCTTCCTGAGATCACTTAACCACCCTGAATTCTACCGAACCTGTAGAATTTTGGGGGGGGAATCCTTTAATCAGTGTGAAGGTTTAAAGCTCGGCCAAAAATCTGGAACTAGAGGAGTAAGGGTGACCATGGTCTACGTTCACAGTAGCTTCAGTAGCCTGGAGGTGGTGGAGGGGGGTAAATGGAGAAGAAATGTAATGTCTTTAGAGTCTGTTACTGTTATTATTATCTTCGTTCTCCTCCCGCTGACCCTATAGCCCGGGCTCTTTGCTCGCCCCACTCTGGGGTGTTAATTGAGGCTGGTGGTTGGGTATCAAGATGAAGAGGAGAGTAATTACTTGGGTTCCTGCTTTCAGCCACATCCTCCCCCAGCATCTCGCCAGATGAGCGTTTCCCTCGGCGCGGTCACCAGAGGTGATGATGAGGTGATCGTCCCTTAGGGACGAAGGTGAAAATGAGAAGGCCCTTCAAAAATGGCTTTTCTCTGGCAGGGAACAATGTCTGTGTCATCTTGAGGAAGGCTGGGTGGGATCGTCACCCTGCCCTCAAGCAGCCTGCTGCATTTCAGATCTGGTGGGGTTCTTTTTCCTTGGGTTTTTTTGTTGGTTTTCAGCTGAGAGTCACCTTTGGTCTGTGTGCTTGGGTTATGTTCATAAACACCAAGGTGAGAAGGAAACAGGCCATCTCCTGCTCTAGTGGGGCTTGCTGTGGTGCTGGGATGATCTGAGGGGACAAGGGGTGACTTGCTGCTGCTTCCAGCTCGTCGCTGCGAGTGAAACGCTGTCGGGGAGTTTCACACCCTGTTCATGGTGTTTGGCATTGGATTAAAATGAAAACAGGAGAAAACAAAAAGAGAAAAGCCTGAGGAGCCGTGGGACACCATTGTGAACTGTTTCCATTTCCCGTTTTAAGGGATGGATTGCTTTTTTTCTGGCTGCTTGGTCAGATTTTCAGACAACGCCACTTGAGTTCCTCTGAGGTGAAGCACAGATGGTGGAGAAGCCAGGTAGAAAGACAAATGAAACTGGTGGGACTGGTGGTGGTGGAAGGAACTTGGCCCCTTCTGCTTTTTATTGGGCTATGCTCAGGATGCGTCCCGTGCTCCCGCGGGTGATACCTTCCACTTGTAGCGTTCCAGTTGTGCCCGTAGACCGCTCAAAACTCTTGATAGGTGTCCTTCAAACCTTAAAAAGCCAACGAGCTCCCTGAGCAATGGCAAATTTCGGGCCTTTTACACCAAGGTGCTGACTCAGGGTGTTGTAGGTAGCAGCGCATTACGATCAGGAGTGAAATAAGGGGCAGCTGGTGGTCTGCGGGAAATGGAAGCACGGTTGTCGATCCCAGCACGCCTGGGGAAGAGCTTGGAATTGTTTCTTCTCCTCTTTCCTTTCTTTCCCGTTAATCACCTTAATGTTACTCTCCTAGGAAGAGATTGCTCGCCAGTTTATAACTCTTAACTGCTTGAAATGCTGCTTGCTTCCGTAGAAAATAAAAAGCAAGAACAGAGCCAGGTTTAAGGATTTTGGCTCTCTCGTCCCCAACAGACACGTTCTGAGTTTCTGAGGCTGCTCTGCTGCTTGGCTGCCTCTGTTTCTGCTCCCTAACGCTGCTAAAGAGCGATGCCTTAGCACAAGGGTGGTGAGGAGCAGCTGAGGGACCTGGGCTTGTTGAGCCTGGAGCAAAGGAGGCTCAAGGGAGACCTTCTGGCTCTGTCAGCTCCCTGAAATTCAGGAGGTTGGAGCCAGGTGGGGTTGGGCTCTGCTCCCAAGGAACAAGTGACAGGACAAGAGCAACCAGCCTCCAGTTGCACCAGGGAAGGCTTAGGTTGACTATTAGGAACAATTTCTTCCCCTTGAGGGTTGTTCAGGGCTGTGCCAGGCTGCCCAGGGCAGTGGTGGAGTCCCCGTGACCCCTGTAGGGGTTTCCAAGCCATGGAGATGTGGTGCTGAGGGACATGGGGTAGTGATGCCCTGGCAGCGCTGGGAGAACAGTTGGACTCGATGATCTTGAAAGTCTCTTCTAACCAAAAGATTCCATGATTCTATGTCTTTATTCAGTCCATGGGAACGTGTGATCATAACAAGCAGGCAGCAGGAATAAAGCCTACGACAGGTGCTTCTCCTTACACGTACTGGAAAACAAATTCTCAGCCAGAAAAAAAAGCAGATAAAAGAGATCTCAACTGTCACTCTTTATTTTTATAGCTGTATAAAACCTGTTATTTGCACACCTGGAAAATGAAGTGAGAAGAGCGTGCGGGGGTGAGTGATGGACACGCATAACTTCAGATGAGGAGAGTGTCCCAGAGGAAAACCTTGCTGTAAAGAACTCTCAGACAGTTATTTGCTTTATGCTGGTGGCTTTGCACAGCTCCATCCTTCAGATATTTGCGAGATGTGTGGAGGGATTGTTACGTCCTAGCAGGTGAAGGATCAGGTAAAGACAGCCCTGAAATGGTCGACTTGTGTAGGATAATTATTAGCTATGTTCCTGCAATAAATTCCTTGTTGGACAGATGTTCATCTTGGGAAGACACCTTTTCCTGGAGACTGGGAACAGTGCTGTAAATCAGTCTTCACTCGTGGCATTAGAAGCAGTAGTTACCTCTTTATCAACGATCTGGATGAGTAGATGAAGGGCACCCTTAGTAAGTTTGCAGATGACACCAAGTTGGGCAGGAGTGTCAATCTCTTGGAGGGTCGGGAGACTCTACAGAGGGATCTGGCCAGGCTGGAAGCCACTGGAATGAGGTTCAACAAGGCCAAAGGCTGGGTCCACGCTGCCCAGGGCAGTGGTGGAGTCCCCATGATCCCTGGAGGGGTTTCCAAGCCGTGGAGCTGTGGTGCTGAGGGCCATGGGTTAGTGGTGCCCTGGCAGTGCTAGGTTGGTCTCAAAGTTCTCCTCTAACCAGGATGATTCCATGCTTCTGATCATCATCCTGTCTGGAGCCCCCACCACTGGTGATGGCCAAAAGGTGCGTTAGGGGAAACTAGTGGTAGCAAAAAGTGGTAAAAGCACCTGATGGCCAGGGGTGGGGAAAACAAGCACCTCCTGAGCCAGTGTGTCAGGATTTTTTGTGCAGAAACAGGGTCTAACATCCTTATTTTGCCATGCACGACTGGTGAGCTGCTCACATTTATTACCCTGCGCTCGCAAGAATAATGGTAATACTAGCACAAATAAATTTGGGGTTTCTGCTTTTATGGTGGCCTGTGCCATAACATTGTGACATCTTACTCGGGGATTTATAACAGGCAGAGGCAAAAATGCAAAACCAGTGGAATATTTTTTTCCAGTTAACAAGAAATGTGGGTATGTAAAGGGCGTCCTAAAAGCGGCAGCGGTGCTTTTAGAAGGCATCTCCGGATGGATGCACTGCAAGGGATTGTCTTGGAAGACTTTTGGAGCTTCAATCTTTGCAGGTCTGTACGTTAGATAAACGGCTACTGGGGATATTTGTAATCCAGGATATTTTTAACCCAACCGTGGGGGGGGGCGGGTCTAGGAAAGGTTTCGTTTTGTTGATGAGGTCTTGTCTGGTTCTGCTGTCCATTCATCTAGTTAGGCATTGCTGGAAAGCTTGGGTGGTGGCAGGTTCTGGAAAGATGCGGTTTGAGATGCTTGGTCTCGTCTTAAAAAACTGATCTAAACATTCGTGGCTTTGTTTAGTAAGTTAGAACAGTTTAAAAACCTGTCAGCTGGGTTTCTACATCACCACGGTCTCCTCTGAAGCTCAGGAGATGACCTTCTGTGCTGGAGTCGTTCTGCTTTCTCCCAACTGAGTGAAATTGCAGCACAGGCAAAATTTTGGACGTTTGGACAATCAAGGAGAAATTCAGGAAAAGGGAGGAGCTGGGCTGAGGTGAAGGCTCATGTGAGAGTGTGGTGAGACCAGGAGATGTCTCCTGGTCCAAAGTAGGATGTCTTTCCCCTGTCGCTGGTTGTATCCCTATGAAACGCCACGTGTTCTGGGCTGAGATGTTTCTCAGCTCTGCTGGATCCCCCTTGCTGCACGTGAAAGACCTGGGTGAGGCGAACAAGAGGAGTTTTCCTAGAAGGCTTCAACGGGAGAGGGATGTTTGGGTGGCCCTCAGGACTTGGGTGCAGGAAGAGAAGTTCAGGCGTGCTGCTGGGAAACCTACTGCATGGAAGAGGAAGAGCTGTTGTCTGTACTCTTAACAGGAGCTCAGCCAGGTATTAAAATAGCTAAAAAAAAAAATAAATATATGGAAAAGGAAAGTTAGAGAAGGGTAATGATCTCTTGTTAACCATTTAAAATCCAGCCGTAACGTGATTTATTTTTTTTTTCCTTTTTTTTTTTTTTCTTTGTCATCAACGAAGGGTTTATGTTGATAAATAACAATCCTGGGAAGCTGGCATACAAGTAGGGCTTAAGTGGTGTTAATTAAAATATCACTTACCGTACATCGACTTTACGTGGGAATGTCAGAATAATCACAAGATAGAATGAATAACGGCGCAATTAGCTCGGAGACGTGGGGATGCGTGAGGCTTTCATTTGTCAGAAGAGCAAGTGATGATGCTGTTGCAAATACGGAGGGAGTTCGGTGCAGGGAACTGAATGCGAGGGCTTGATTTAAGGGCTGTTACAAGGAGTATTTCATGGGGTTCGAGAGAGATTTGGGGGTTGTTTGGGGTTTTTTTTTAAACCTTAAAAAAGGGGTGGGTTTTGATCTTTCGCAAGTACTGTTTGAAGGGCCGGGCTCGCGTGGCAGAAAGCTTCATTTTTCAGAGAGGATTTGGAGTGCAGAGGAAAGAGCTTTTCAGGAGCAGCTCATGGAAGAGTCAGTCGTTGGGCTTTGGCGTTTTGTGTTTTCACAAGAGCCGTGCAACGGGTTGCACGGGGAGGCAACGCCATAGAAAAAGCCCTAAAAGGTGTCGAGTTGAGTTGTGAAGGAGGTGGAACCTGAGGTGAGGTTACTTGACTATCATAGAATGGTAGGGGTTGGAAGGGACCTCTGGAGAGCATCGAGTCCAACCCCCCTTGCCAGGGCAGGATCATCCAGGGCAGCCCACACAGGAACAGATCCAGGGGGGGCTTGAAAGTCTCCGGAGAAGGAGACTCCACAACCTCTCTCTTGAAGCTGCAGTTGTCTTTTTGTCTCTTTATTTTAAAGATATTGGACAACAAAGTGTTTAAAGAGACTTGAGAAACATTAATGCGCTCAATTTAGGTAATAAAGAGAACGTGGGTGGCAGCTGACCTTGAAAGCATGGGGAGAAGGAGGAAACCAAATGAGAATTGAGGGATGCTTCTGACTGCACCTCCTGTTGGGAGGTTTGTTGGGCTCCACCAACATGGAGGGAGGGGGATCTACTGTCAGAAGTGATGAGAAGCCATGGTCATCCTTGAATGTCCATAGGGCAAGATCCTTCTGCCCTTTACATCCAAGGAAATATCTGTGGCCTGCCTTTCACCAGTGAAAACTCTTTTAAGAGGGGTTTCCTGGACTTTGCAGCCTGGGTGGGCTTAGTCTTTCTCCCTCTAAACCACCTCTAAGGAAGGAATACAGGGGAAAAACCTTCCAGAGGTAAGACAGACCAGTGCTCAAGCTGCTTGTCTCACTCTGGCGCGACAAAGGTTTTACCCCAAACCTCCCAGTAACTCGCTGGGATGCCTCCTGATTGAATGAGGTCAATAGAATGGTTTCAGCTGGAAAAGACCTTTTAAGATCATCGAGTCCGACCATTAAACCCAGCACAGGGTTTTGCCTGCTTCTCAAAGGTGGCCTTAAAATAGAAAGCCATGAGGTGCTCCTGTGTTCTGGTGAAGAATTCGAGTTACTGAAGAGTCATTCACCTTCACAGGGCTCGTGCCCTCCTAGCCTCGTTTGTTTGGCCGCGTCTAGCTGAGCATCACCGCGTCACCCACCGCTCTGCGAGGCAGAGAGCGCTTATTTCCGAGTTGACTTCTCTCTCTCTCATCTCTTCCCACACACACACTTGGGCAGGTGCTCGTTTTTCCCTTCAACGTGCCGGCTTCTTTGAGAAGAGCAGGTGAAGTTCCCCAGCAGGCTTCAAGAGTACTAAGGTCAGGAGACGCATCGTCTGCGGTCCCCGAGCGTTGATGGGTTTCTTTTTTTTATACGTCGCTACCTCGTCACCTCCCCGGCAGAAACCTATTTGCCGAGCTGCCGTTCGAGCAACGATAAGAAAGGGGAAGAAAGAGCTGGACGTGTTTGGCTTACGAGGAGACAGCAAATTAATCTTGGGGCATATTTGGCAGGGTTATTAAGTTTGTATCCTCGCCTCCCGGCCGGGAAGGTTTAGGGACAATAACCCCCGAGCGCGGCGAGATGCGCGCGTCGGCTCGTGTAGGAAAGCGATGTTACAGCGGCGATTATGTATCATAGCTATTAGAGATGATCAGGGTTGTTATATATTCTAGGTGCAGCCATTAGGTGTTGTATTGGTCGTTACGTATTAGCTGTAGGCATTAGGTGTTTTATTAGTTGTGCTTTTGTTCATATTCAGGACCCGTTTGACCGGGGCGACGCACGAAGCACGTGCCCGAGGGACCCAAATACGCTGCCGTTATCGCTCTGAAGACCACCAGACATGAATTTCATTATCACCCATCCACCCAGCTCCAACGATAAAATATCACGAGCTTTGCCATCCCCGCCTTTCCCTGCAAAAAAAAAAACAACCCCAAAATTTTTCCAGCATTGTAAAAAGACGGGTCCGAGAAAGAATTAACCGAGGAAGGGCAAACTTTGGCTCTTCGTCACCCGGAAGGAAAATCCATTTAATTCACCCAGCCTCTCCTCGTTACAGTGTTAAATACGGGACTAAACGGATTAATATGGATTTACGTCGTGAGCTGGCGGATGGATTTTTTTTCGCGGCACAGAGCTCGGGCTCGGGTTGCGGGGCAGGCAGCGGCTTGTTGAGACCAAAGCAACGCTCCAACCTCTTGACGCTGCCGAGCACGGGCTGGGGGACAAAAACCATGCTTTGATTCCTTGTTTTGGGGTTTATTTCCCCCTTTTCTTTGGGTTTTGGTGCTGTTTTAGACCATTAGGGCTTTATCTGTTTGTATGTTTAGTTAGAGCCGTGGGATTAGAGAGTAAAAAGAGGAGGGGGGGGGGATAAAAGAAGTGCTTAAAAAAAGCACCAAAAAGCACCTTGTGCTGGCTCCAAAGGGAGGAAGGAGGCACATTTCTTGTAGGAATGCAAATCTCTT
>WTSP01027581.1:102915-222143 GCA_025331215.1 Actenoides lindsayi | reverse complement strand
GAGAGCTCGCGCTGGGGCTGGAGCCACCGCTCGCGCCGCCGCCTCCCCTCGCGCGCCCCTCCCCTCGCGCGCCCCTCAGGCTCCCGCCCCCTCCCTCTGTCTCTCGTTCCCTCCCTCCCTCTTCTCCGTACGCGGCGCCATCCGGTGTTATGAGGCGGCCCTGAGGGGCGGCGGTGGCAGGGAGCGCGGCCCGGCAAGAGCCCGGCGCGGCCCGGCAGGGTGTCGGGGTCTCGCTTCGTCTCGCCGGCCAAACCCATGACTACGGCAAACTGCGGCGCCACCGACGAGTTCGACTTCAGGCTGATATTCGGGGAGGACGGGCAGCCCGGCCCCGGGCCGCCGCTGGGGCCTGCAGGTGCGTTCCTCCGCTCCCCTCTCGCCGGGCCGGGGCCGGGCCGGGGGGTGGTTGGCTTCCTGTTTTCCTCCGAGTAAGGCGGGGAGGGGGGAGCCGCCGCCAGCCCCGCCGCTGGGGGAGGCGGGAGGCCGGGGCGGGAAGCGGCGCCGGCCCTCCTCCCTCAGGCTGCGGCCGCTTCACGGTGCTGCTCCTCTCCCCTCGTTCGCGGGACGTGGGGGCTGAGGGAGGCGATGCAGCCAGCGGGGTCGGGCCGGAGCTTTCCGAGACTTTCGCCGCCGTTTTAACTTTCTTTGGGAAAAGAAACCCAAGAACTCGCGTCGTGCGGGAGGAGCCTCCCCCGGGGCGCCGTGGCTCTGGCGGGGGAAAGGCCCCTGCTCTGGCGGAGGCGGGGGGCAGCTGGGATCCGGTGGGCCCGCTCCCTCCCCCCACCCCGCCGCCGCCTCAGGCGCAGGTAGCGCGGGGGTGCCGTCTGCCATCGCCTGGGCTGCCGGCTCCGAGCTCGGGGCAGGGCGATCGGCCAGGGCTCCCGGCGCGGTACAGCGTGCCGCTAAATTCGGCACAGGGTAGCGAGCAGCAGAATATTCCCAGGGGTGGACTGGAGGCTTGGCTGGGGCTCTCGGGATGAAAAGTTTCAACCTAATCGTTCCCCGTATTTCGAGCACCATAGTTACTCCAGTGCGTTTTTACAAACTTCGCGTACGTGCGTGTATAGATGTGGATGGGCAAAACCCCTGCGTGTTGCGATGTGATGGCTGGTTTGGGTCCGTATGTACGGGTGTGTACACGCGTTTCGTACCGCTTCCATTTTACTATGTTTTGTAGCATTGGAGCCTGAAAATCCTGTTTAAAACCCCTCGTATTTCTTTAAACCGCAGAAAATAAAGTGTTCTCTGTAAATGGTGATGTGGGGAATCAATAAGAGCCAGCTGTGCAGTGTGTGGCTGTACCAGAGTTCGATGACTGCATGTTGGTTTTTTTCCCTGACCTACTTGAAATCTGTATTAATTGGTAATGCACTATCTTAAGTCTAGCTGGTTAGATGATAAGATAGCTCTGAAACATGTCTAACCAGGCTAAATGATGCAGCCATGTTGTTTTGTTCTCCGACTCGGTTGTCTGTGTAAGTTGATTAGAAAAAAAAATAATCTGATACCAGTCTCTATATAATCCAGTGTGAACACTTGGGATTAATTTCTTACAAAATCTCTAACCCTCTTGATGCTAAGATTTAGTTTACAGATTCCTTCAGATACGGGGCGATTTTCTTTGTCTATTTTCCAACTTAGCTGAGATGTGCTTTTGGGAAGAGGGCTGGAGTTCTGCTAGTCAAATGTACTACAGTACTATATGAAAACAATGGGGAAAGCTAACAAATTACAACAAAAAGAATTATGACACCCCGTTTCCTTTCCTTTCACAAAAAACTAGTAGTCTGAACTATGTTTCTCTGTCAATGGTAGATGCGAATGGGAAAACAAATTGCTCAGAAAACTGGAAATACTAGTGGTACTCAATTCACTTTTATAATGCTTGTATTTTGGTAGCGTTCCTTACAAGCAGTTCAGATACTACACTGAATATAGAGAACTGTTCATGCTTAATAAGTTAAAACTGGTTTTATGGCAAATTTGAGAATGTGATATTCAGACCATGAACTGATCTGTTTGCTGTAGCTTTCAGTAAGAAATCCTGCATCTGCAATTCAGTAATTTTCACTGTTTTGTGCAATACTGGAGATGATCTCACCTGCTGTGCACAGATGTGATCTTCAGAGGAATGGGTTAGAGTAGTTCTCTGCTTTTTTATTAAAAGGATTGCCAGAATTTAGCTATTAATACTGTCCATGTATTTTACATAGGAAGAACTAGTTTTCATATAAAGAGACGGCTTATATTGGAAATGTTTTTTGGTTGGTTTTTTTTTTTTCTCTTCCCCTTCTTCCAAGTATATTAGTTAGATGAACAAAAATCTTAGATCTCCCTAAAGCATATATATCATAATCCCATATCACTTGTTTCAGTGATGTTGTCCATTGTGCAGGAAAGTAAGAGTATGGGTAATTTTTTTCCTAATGTATGCTAATAAAAAAACACATAGGTCACTGGGAAAGTTGGTTAATTTCAAATGATATTAAAATTATTAAGTCTTTTGTGATCATGGAAAGCACTTATGCTTCATGCTGTATCTGTAGAAGTTTGGGATTGGCAACCTTGTGAAACAAGTGTCTAGTACTAAGTTCTTGTGTAAATAACCTGGAAATCTATGTTAATGCTTTCTTTTATGCTGCAACTACTGTAGTGTTCTGAGGATTTTATTCTTTCCTATATGTACATAGATAAGCATATGTATATATTTTCTATTTAACTGTCTTTTTAATCAAAGGTAAAAAAAATGCTAGTCTCAGTCAGTTGATTACTCTTTTTATGATCTTAAAAGGACAATAACAGAAATTAGTTCAAATGGGATTCTGAGTTACTATACAGAACTTTTTAGTGGCTTGCCAGATAGTAGAACTAACATACTTAGTTTTGTGCTAAGTGGCAGGAACGGAGACTGATGTTCCAAGTAGTGCCTGTGTGCTTGATCTGAAAGTTGTAGTTCCCGCTGCAGAGGGAAATGCATAAAAGATGGTTTAAAGGTGCTTGTAAGTCTGTAGTCTAATACTGCAATCTTTGCAGCACACTTTATTCAAAATTAGAGGGGTAGCCTGTTTCATATAGCTTGTGAGCTAAGGTACAAATTTGCTTAGGTGGTTGCATCTTGCTACCTTAATATCAGTTGCATTTGAAAAGCCTAAGTAGGCTTTTGGATGACAGTATCTTTCAGCTCCTTTGCAGTCTACTGAAATAGGTTGTCATATAACTGTCGTGAATGTATTTGAAGGTGCTACCATGTTTGGTCTTTTTAATGAAGAAGTTTTTGAGATAGGTTTTCTTCATAATTGAATTTAACTTGAATACTTTTCCAATGATGCACGCATCCCCTTAACCCTCCAAGTTTTGCCATACAGTATAATTTGGGGAAAGTTGTCTAGAATTTATTAAGCATTAAGCAAATAAACTGCATTGAGGTCTTCACAATACTGTTAAAAACTTTGCTGAGGATGCAATATAAATGATAAACTGCAGAAGAGGAACAAATACAAGTTGTCCTGATTGTTTCTTTAGCTGAATTTTTATTTTAAGGGTTCGTCTGCTATTTTAAAGAATGATCTTAAACAAAGTAAGGGCCTGTAAAGAACTTGTGATAGGTAGTACTAAGCTGGGAATTCAGGATCCTGTAAGATTCTGTAACATCCAAAATTATTTCTTCTTGGTGTGCGAAATGGGGATTGGCTTAAAAGTAGAGGCTACAAACTGTTCAATATACAGAAAATGACTTACCCAATTATTTAGGAAATTCTGATAGATGAGTTATTGATAATGTCATTTACAATCCTGTTTAAAATGTTCCTGTTATTTTTGATGAAGTTTCTAAGAGCAAAAGATGGGCTAAGGTTTTATTACCCAATAGGAGAGTAATATGTGGAATTTCACCCAATTTTGTCACTGGGTTATGAAGTAGAGGAGAAGAAGCATACTATCTTTCATTATAAGTAAATATCCTTGGTTGACTTTGTTTATTTGCTTTCCCAAAATATGTATGCTTTAAAAGTACTGGTAAAAGTACCCTCCTTGGAATTCTGGTTCACAGTATGTGTTTTATTTTCTTGGAAACGATGAAAAAAGCTGGAAAGCGTTTCTCCATTTTTCCCGTGGTTTAATATTTGGTTAAGTAATACTATTTAGTAATCTTGTTACAGATGAATCTTACAATCTGGCATACTTTTCTCCTGAAAAGTATGGTATGAAAAGTATGAAAAATATCCCAGGTCTGAGATGAATTTAGTCACAATTCAAAACATCTTTTAAAGCTGCAGCCTCACTCTGGATAAGGACAGTATACTTGGATACTCAGTTTATTAGAAATCTTCCATACTCTTGCTCTTCTTTGAGTTGTTTTTTTTTTATTCTAGCTTAGAGCTGTCAGTTTATTGTTTTGAGGCTGTTACTGAATATTGAGATTGAAATATGCAGTTTGCCACTGTGACTGTCTAAGTAATACCTGATCTTTTCTTTTGAAGGCTTCTGTGTCTGAACTTCTCTGTAAGCATCTGTCATCTGTTGGGGCTGCTCAGCAGTTTCCTCATGCCCAAATGTTTAGTGCTCTGAAGTAATGAGGGGTGCTGCATTTTTCCTCAGTAGCTCTGCTGAGTTGTCTATAACAAAAACTGGCACTATGTATGTGTCACTTAATTTAGATACATAGTAAAAGTCTTAACACCAATGATTTGTACTGAAACACCAGCACAATACTAGTCTTTATAGCTTTGCCTTCATCATTAATATGTATCCTTCACTTCTTAAATGTGTATTCATGACAGGTATTGCTGTCAGCCATTGTTGGTAGAGAGCACAAAACAGTTTAAGCTATTTAGAGAAGTTTGCAATGTGCTTGAACTTTTTGTGCTTTTCCCTAAGATGATGATTAAAGTGAGCAATACTAAGAAAGTCAGGTTGTGGTAGGGAAGAGAGTAGTCTCATAATTAGACTGAGTGGAAAATTAAGGGCTGGATGCTTGCAGTAGGTGTGAACTTGTGGTGTGAGCTGACTCAAGGTGGCTCTTGATGAAATTTGTTTTTGTGATCGCATACTTCTGATCCAGAAGTGCTACAAGTTTGCTTTCCTTACCTGAGTAGGAGAAACTAGTGAGACATGATCTTCTGAAGTCTTTTGAACAGACCATTTTGCACAACTGTATGGTTCACCTGAAGTTTTATTCCTTCTTAAAGCCTTTTAATTCTGGAAGTTTTCGTTGCCTCTGTAAATGGGTAGGAGAGAAAGGTTTTTTTACAAGATGGTAACTCTTTGGTTAATATGGATAATTTGAGCTATTCATCTAAATACAGCTGTCTGTGCTGGTCTGTAAACACTTGCTATACAAAGAGTGCTTATGTGGATTAAGACTGGGATCAACTGGTGCAACTTTAAGAAAGGAATGAATGGACAAGTTGCTTGAGTCCGTTTCTTTTTTCTTTTTTTTTTTTTTTTTTCCTCCATTAGACATAAATGATACTTTTAACAGAAATGTTTGTTTGTTTATTATATATTGAGCATTAAACCTACTGTGAGAGGAATCACCACTCGAGGGAAATTTAGTTACTATTGTTTTATTTTACAATCCAATGGATGCTGGTATCTGTGCACGTACAAGATTGACATGCAGGGACACAATGCAAATCAGTCATAAGATGTGGTTATATAATGTGCTGATGCAGGGGAGGAGAGAAAACCAAACAGCTGCATCTGACCAAAAATAGAGGGTCTGTGACAAGAACCTTGTGACTTCAAGATAACTTAGAGCAACACTGAGGAAGAACAAAAGGAAAAAGTATATTAAAGTCCAATCTGGTATCAATGGAGTCAGAGTTGCCTGGCCATTAAGAGTAACAGATGAAGATTGTAATCCTGGGAAGCCGGCACGTTTTAATATGGGTTTTTTTCACAATATGCTGGCTAAATGAAATCTTGCCTATGTGGATGAAGCTTGACCAGGATGAGACAATTTGGAAAATACCAAACTCTCTTGTGTGCTGTTGTGAAGCAGTTGTAGTTGCATCTGATCTAATTTCATAACTTTTATGGTTTGGCATATGGTTCTTGGATCACTATCGCTCCACAGTGCATCAAGAATCACTATGTAGTGAGTCACTGTGTCATGCAGGGATTTGAGAAGGATCCCTAGTTTAACAAAATATTGCTTACTTTGTGTTTGAATTCATAGTCTCACCTCACACTCTGTCCTAAAACTAATGCTTTTAACTTACATGTTTCTGAAAATTAATAATTCCTTTTTTTTCAAAGTAAAAAGTAGCCCTTTGCTTAAAACATGACAGACTTTTTCCTTTTGTTTGTGTTACATAACTGCAAGAGTTTTGTTATATCCCACCTGAAGAGCAGCCAAATAAGTAATGTTGCTGTGAATGAGTGAGAAATGAGAGTAGATTGGGCCTGGGTCACTAATAAGCAGCAGTTTGGCTGTTCACAGGAATAATGTAAATATGGCAATTGTTGCCTAAAGCTGCCCCAGTGGACCAGGGAAGTACGTGGAGTAGACTTGGCAGTCAGCCCAGCCTGTAAAACAACATCCAAGTCCTTGCATTTGTCCAGGCATGCCATGTGGGGTTCAGATGACAGTGGAATTTAAGATGAGTGAAATGATCAGTAAGGCTAAGTAAAATTGCAAGACAGAAGCAAGCTTATTAACAAGCCATCATTCTCTTCTACCTTTAGTACACCCATCTGTGAGAATTTTTGTGAAATGATGGTGAAATAGACCACAAAAAAACCCTGTGGAGCTGCTCAAAGTCAATCGGGGAAGGTCAGTTTAAATCTGAAGAACTGCAGAACTGGTTGATAAGCAGGCTCTTGGACTGTGTTGGAGCCTGAACGTCTCATGAGTTAACCGAACAGCTGAACTTCATAATTTACATGGCTCTTCTGATTAAATGTCTCAGTGGTACTGAATGCTTATGGTTACTTTTGAAACAAAGGACGATAGGAGAAGATAGAAGATACTTTTGTCAGTTTTCTTTGGGAGGCCCAGGCCTCATTTTTATGTACCGGAGGGAAGGAGAGAAGGATCAGCTTTCTGGGGATCTAACTGGAAACCCATGATCTTTCACCAATAAATTCATGAAAATAGAACTCTGGGTTTGTTATGGGTTTGTGTTGTGTGTTGGTTTTATTTGTTTATTTGGGGGTTGGCTGTTTGTTAAAGCAGAAAGAAAAATCTCATTGCAGGCTGCATAAAAGTTAATTGTAGGTAGAAACATGAGCAGGTACTTACAGCTAAAGTATTACTCCCAGAAATGTAGAATCATATTATTCATATTAATATTTAGATTAATAGCAATTGCTTATTTAAAAAATGGCTTTGCAGACTGAAGACTTTGAAGATCAGTCATCACTTCTAAAAATGAGAAATATTTTTAATATAGCAGAGTTGCTGGATGGAGTTGGATTGTTTTGTTTAACAGGGTGGAGAGGCTTATTTTCAGAATCTTGTAAATATTCCTCCTTTGGACTTACTCTTAGGTCCTTTCAAACCAAGATCTTTCAGGTGTTTGGGTTTTTTTAATGTGTGAGGTTTTTCAAGATTGCAAGAGGCAAATCACTGGTTAATGAGAGTCTTCATGTTTTGCTAACTTAGCTTTGTAGGAACAAATGCTAGAAGAAATACTTTTTTTTTAATCCCAGATTTTAATTTTTATAATAGTTTTGGTAAATAGAAAAAAACCCAGCAAGACCACTTAAAGATAAATTCTGCACTAAGAAACATTTGTATTATGTTGAAGAGGGAATGGAATTGTGACTGATTGTAGTTGGGACAGGGCACAAACGGTTACCTTCTAACTAAAGTTGTTTGACAGAGTAACCTTTTGTATCTTCATACCCCAAGTCAAAGCATGCTTTAAAGATAACACAAACACAATGCATTTCTTAACCGTTAGTGACAATGATTCACTGCTTTTGATGGCTGCATAATGGGCTGTAATAATGTCTACAATGATTTATTGCTACTCATGTGTATCTTAGATGCTTCCTAGTAGTTGTTCCCTAAATTAAGAACACAAAGGAGATGAGGGGATGGAATAACTGTGTGATTGGACTCCATGATCTTAAAGGTCTCTTCCAACGTAAATGATTCTGTGGTTACAAAAGGCTGTAACGGTGTGGTTTAATCTAAAGAACCACTAAGGAAATCTGTCATAATTTTGTATTTTGCATAGCTTTTTAAAATTAGGTCAGAGTTTCTGTACTTCATCAATGTCATTCATCAAATTTAGACTTTTGAGAGCAAACGCTTCTGTCTTTCAAGTTGCCTAGCTTTTTTGATTGGGGGCAGGAGGTTAGGCTGATTAGGTACTCTGTGTGGTGAAACCTCCACTCCTGCTGGAAGGACTACACAAGCTGTGTAGGACTCTCTGATGAGACGCAAATTTTCAGTGCTTGCATGTGGCACAGTCGTGAGGCATGCTAATATGATCTCCCTTCTGTTTGGGGGGATCATTCTGGAAGTTGCCAAAAAAATAGCATTCGTGCTTAGCTTCAGGCTCACCTTTCTCATTTGGCTGCTTGATTCCTATTTCTGCCTGTTGTGCTTACTGTGTCAATCTTAGCAAAGTGAACTCAAGGTGTTTCTGATTCTACATTCATGCGAGCAGCTGGGAAAACAGGAAAGTTTCAGATTATCATTCTGGCTTATTTTAGTTTCTTGATGTACAGAGCCTTTGAGTTTTGTGCACCTGAACTCTACAGTAAAGCTATACTATAAAATATATTGTTGCAAAAACCTGTAATATTACTGATTTGAAATGCTGAGTACACTCTATGGTAGTATCGTCTGCTATGGAACGGTTTGTTCTCTGTCATGTTGTAGGACAGCTGAAATACAGTGTAATTTTGCTGAGGTGTGAAGGGTTCCCAAACTCGTTTGTTCAGATCCTGTCAATTCCAGTTCTCAGCCTCTGGGTCATGGTCTGCTTGATAAACAGAAAGAGGCATGCCCCCATTATGGTCTCCTCTCCTCTTGCTGTGTAACCTCTCCTTATTCAAACTTCTTGCCTTGGCTTATTGCATTCCTTTCCTACCAGTTTTCACAAAGACCTTAGCCTGTGTTACCATACTTTCCTATAAAGTATCCATTTTCTTGCACGCTCTGTCTTGTCTTGGTTGCTGTGGCCCTGCTTAGACATTCTCCTCTTGGAAACTTATGTTCTGATCCATGCTATGTTCAGAACTGGAGCAGACTGTAAATCTGGAGATGTCTCTGTTATATAGCAGCAGGTTGCTATCAGCAAGGTCATTGGTGTCGGAAGTTATCAGTGGTAAAGACATCCATGCAGGTAGTTAGGTGAAGATTTCAGTTCATAGGTACAGCATAAACCGGAACTTTGAATAACTGGAGAGCCTTTTATAGAGTCTGTTAGTTTTGCTTCACAAAGGAAGAGTTAGATTGTGGATGATAAATTGGCCTGCAATACCAAGAATCAAGACAAACCTTTGGCTGGCAACTACAGCACATAATTCCCTTATTCTCTTCAACCAGTTTTTGTCTAATGTCCTTATTTTTACAATCAGTCTGTTTCCTGTGGGTCAAGCACAACACACCAGTTTTGGAGTGCTTATTTTTCCCAGTTCCCATGCTACACATGCCAAATGCTCCCGAATTGAGGGCTGCAGTCCTTTTGCAAATTCTAACAACCTATCACACAGAATAAAGTACTTCATCTTCAGAACAGCAGTGCCAAATAAGCTCTTAATACTGCGTGTTAGTACCTGCAGCATGGATGTGTATTGTATTGTTTTAAGAATCTCCCCAAAGCTCATAGTGTATTTCTTAACATGACCCAGTAGTTCAGAGATATTAAGCTGACTTTCTGTCTAACACTGAATGACAAATGGGCCTTCATCAAACTGGAGAGCAACAGCTTCTGTTTTGTCTCTAAGATTATGCAGTAAAGTGCTGTGCCCTCTTGAATGATGTAACCACAGAGAAATAAAAGGAAGCAAAGAGAAACCCGTAGAACTTAGAGATTTTTAAAGCAAGAAGTGAATAAATTTCTTTTTTTAACATATTATGAGTATTAATGAATAATCCTTAAATCCTGAACCACAAGCTCTATAAAGTTTTCCTTTAATGCCATGCTTCGTAATCAACCAGAAATGCCAGGAGAGCTGGAGAAGGTACAGGTATAAACACTGCCTGAACACTTCCGGTTGCTAGTTTCTGTTCATCTAACTGAACTTAGAATGACTAATTCTTGTTGAACCTTACAGTTGCAAACTGGATTCTTTACCTGCTTTGTACATCACATTTATCAACGTATCTCAAAGCACTCTTCCGTGAAAGATGATGAGAACTTGTGTGTGTGTTTGTTTGGTTTTTTAAAAAGGAAAAAAATCTTCAACTGAGATTAACTCCAGTTGTTGCGATAGAAGTACATGGTTTTCTGAAATGTGCTTATGGCTTAAACAGATGCATTTGATTTTCCTGGTTTGTTTGGTTTTTTTAGTCTGTTTTTCTTGCACACCAAATAAAAAATCATTATTATTATTTCCCTATTTGGAAGTTAATTCCGTCAGTTTAGGGTGGAGCTGGATCTACACTTAAGACAGCCATTCTGGTTTAAATGCATGCCAGGCTATGGTCTAAGGGTTTAGTTGCGTGTTACATTTTTATTTGATAGGGAGAACACCTGCAGTTAGTGTCCTGGTTGCTTGTTTCTCCCCATGTCCTAAAGCTTGCCATCCTGTCACTTACATATACGGGTGTTTACATTAGTGCACTGCAAAGCTGATTGCCCAAATCATCTGGGTTAAAAATACCTCTCTTTGCGTTTCCCCTCCCCCTTGGAGTGTGAGAGTGCGTGGGAGGGTAGCTGTTGCTGAAAAAAATCTAACGTATAGTTACACCCTGAGAGCCACTGTGTTCTTATTTTGTTCATCGTCAACTGTAAACATTTGATATGCTGTTTTTATTATTCTCTTGCTTAAACTACTTAAAGTAGTGCAGTTTAACTATTCTTCTGCATTTCTTCTGAGGAAAAGGAATTCTCATGTGGACTAGAATTTGGAAAAGAGTCATTGACGAGCTCCCACTATTAAGAAGAAGGCTTTTTCTTGTACGTTTCCTGTATTCTTGCTTAACACAAGAAGAAAAAGTGAAATTCTAATGGGCACAACAGAGCTGCCTCTAGTGTACATGATTGACAGAAGTAAAATGTATTTTTATCCTTTTTGAGTAATCTGATATGACCATGGAACAGAGCACAAAATCATTGAAGAGAACTGCTTCGTAAAATGACAGTTGTTGTAAATCATCCTTTTCTGAAAGCATAAACTTGCACTACTGCTAAACTTGGTCTACAAGGATGTGTCTTTCCCCTGCTCCACCTTGTACTTGAATTGTTTTCACAATTTATACCTTTTTAGTACCATATTTGGTGGCTTACCTGGTCAGTTATACTCCTTATAAACTAATTGCTGTAGTTTTTTAGGATTTGTTTTGATTGTTTTTTGAAGTTGATGTTTAAGCTTGTAGGAAGTGTCTCTGAAGAACTTAGAGCTTGCAATGGAAAACTGGAGTTAAATGTGCGATTGTAGAGCTTTAGTGTGGTAGTGTACCAACAGCTCTGATCAATTGTCTGTTTAAGTGCATAAAAGGAAAACTATGGCTATTGGGTATTTTGGGGTTTTTTTGTGAAGATGAAGACTCTTTCATCCCAAGAAATATATGAACTGCTGCAAGTCAGTAGGATAATGAAATTAAAAAATGGAGTTGCATATGCTTTTTGTTCTTATTTACAGATATTTCTGTGGCGTTCTTTATATTACTATGGTGTTCAGAAAGAGATAATGGTAACTGCCATGACAGAACTGAAAAATAGAGGAGGTTGTTGTTCTTTTTCAAGTTTTGGAGTGGAGACAGAATATGTGACTTGCCTGAGAACACACATGATGTCTGTGGCAATGCTCAAGTCTTTCCTCATGCTATTTAAAGGACTTGATTACTGATCCTGTTTTCACAGCAGTATTTTTATAAGACCCAGGTCATGTTGCACTTTCTTAGTACCTTATAACAACTCCTGTTGTTTGAACCTGTTTGTTTATGGGCTTACAAACCTAGAATAATAAAGTGGTTTGGATAATTTTGACAGAGGACTTGGGTTCAGACATTTGATAGTAATTGACCTTCCTCCTGTGGAGAAATCTGGCCCACTACACAGCTGCACGTATACACGTGTTGCTGTACACATATACATGGCTGAGGAGAGAACAACTGGGGGACAGGCATTACTGGTTCTGAGTGTGCAGGCTGATACAGCAAAGAGCAAGCAAAGTGTACTTTAGGAGAAGTTGTTCTGGATATTATTTAATTATATTCTCCAGTTAGCTTAAGTTGACGTGTAGTTAGCAGCTTAGTAAGAGATGAACCAGTGTTGTTTTCATATTGAGCAGAAGCTTCTGTAAACCAGTTTGTTTCCATATGGTAGCAAATGTACATTCAAAATGACAGACATTCTAGTTCTCATTGATAAAGGGTGACACAGATGCCTGATGTAAGATTGCAGTGGAAGTCTGCAGCTTTAGATAGCTATATATGCACTATGTGAATATAAAGCATCTGCTAAATTTTGTGATCCCTTAGTACTAAACCTGATTGCAGCAGGGTGGAGAAGGTGGCTTCACTATATTTCTAAAGACTCAGTGGCTCCTCCATGCCTGGTAATGTTAAAAGTCTTAATAAGTTAAAACAAAGCTGAGTTTCTTTCTGTGGTAGCTATCCAGAAGACCTGCTTTGATAATAAAAAAATAAAAAAATTGTTTGACGCAGTTTTGTTCTTAGCAAACACTGACTTATTGTTTTGTTTCCCTCTCTTCTTTTAAATGCTTACTAGAACAAATAAACTATTAATATTACTTCTAAAACTGAAGTTAAACTTACTGGCCCATAATTCTTCAGTACTTTTTAACCTTTTATTTAGCCCAGTGTTCTTTACTCTGCATTGCCTTTAACTTTGTTAGCAATTTCCTCAGTTGACTTTACTAAAGAAAAAGCATTTAACACACCTGCCTTTCAGGGTCACAGATGGCTTTTGATGTGAATAGCACTGCTTCTCTTGGTCTTTGTATTTTGCTGTGTCTGTCCTATCTAGCATCATACTTTCGTGTGTTTGCGGTAGTTTTTATGCTCTCCCTTTACTAATCTGACTTAGTTGCTATTTCTTGAATGCTTCTTTCTTCTATTTCATGGTAAAGTGAAGGCCTCATGACTTGGCCAACTTCTTTACTGTCTTTCCTCCCCACTAAGATTTTGTTGTAATAGCTCTGCTGTTGAGTAACCAGATTCCTTTTTTTGCCTTGGGCTTCTCCATAATTCTTTTTTGCCTTGCACTGGCTTCTTGTGAGACTTCCTTGAGTTTGTTTGCCCTCTACTTTTTTGAAGCTCTATGTTGGATTTTTTTAATTTTTTTTTTTTTGAGATATTCTCACTCCATTCCATCTTAAGGGTTACCAGCTGTTTTGTGGGGTTTTCCTTTTTTTCCACATTTCTTTCACCCAAGTTATATTAATCTTTGTATGTTTATGAGTTCCTTCAAACTGATTAGAGGGTTCTTCCAGATTGGATTCTTTCTACAGTCTTGAATAGGACAAAAATAATTACTGGTAAAGAGTCTACTATGATTAATGACACTGTTTGTGTCTTGGTAAGTTAGTATTGTCCTTTCTGAGCAACTAATGGGTTGTTTTAACACATGACTATAAGGAGAAGGTTTGTGTGTGTGAACTAAAATAAATCTACATGTTTACTGATCATGTCTGAAAACAGTTTGGGTGATTTAAACTTCACAGTATATTGTTTCCACAGCCCTAAGCACGCTTTGGGGATTTGGTGTTAGATGCATAGTTCTCACTCTGGTTTTCTAGCTTCAGGTTTTTTGAGTGTCTGCGCTGGGGGGGTTAGGGGTGGTGGTGGTCATCAAGGTCATGGGAGAGCACTGTGCCAACCTCCTCAAACTGTTTCTCATGGAGAGGGACCAGAGAAGCCTGGGTCAGAAGAGAGCTCTCCTGCTTTCTCCATGTCTTCTCCAGTTCTTTCCAGCCGGTGTTGATAATTCTGTGCTAGTCTGATCTCTCTACCTTAGCTCCACAAAACTTAAATCTTGAATGTATGTCTGCTTTTGGTAAATCCCAGTTACATTGCAAGTGGACAAATGGTTGTAAATATTTTAAGATTTCATGATTATTTCTGTGAAAGAAATAAGGCTCTTTGCAATAGTGAAAGTTTTAGCTACTGTTTACTGTTACTGTTCCTAAAGCCATTAATGACAGTAATTGGTTATGCACAGAACTTGAAAACTTTCAACTGTTGCTTTCCTGTAATATTTTTATTATTATTTCAATTTTTCTGTACTAGTAACTGTTTTATTTCTAAGTTTTGAGGAGGTGGATAATTGCATTTATTAGGATTGTCTTTTTCCTCCCTTCAACTACACTTTTATTACTAATAATAAGTTAGGAAACAAGGACATCTGTGATCTCGCACGTGAATACACCAGTAGATGTGGAAAACCTGCAACTAACTACTGTCTGCATGTCCTATTTTGTGATGGCAAACAACAAAAAGAAAGACACCAAATTAAAGTTTTTTTAAAAAGTTTGCTCTCCTAGTTGAAGGGTAAGGAAAAGCAGTTTTGAAAGTGTTCAGCATAGCCAGCTTGTGTTAATGATTTGTATGATACACAAAATAGTCCTTCCTCAGTATCCCAATCCTGTTAGTGTGTGTATATTCAGAAGTTAACCTATACCATTTTTCCTATGCTCTTAATACATATAATAGTAGTTAATGATATAATTATATAATGGGGATAATTGGTATATAGGACTCTAAGTAATATATATAAAATCACATAATGCTTATAAAACTACCTAGAACTAGTCTGAAATGCAATTTTGTGCTGCCTTTAAAAATGGATTACTAATAGAGCTGCTCCCTACTTGTCTTTTGTTTTTTTAAGTCTCGGGAACGTGGTCTGTTCCTTGGTAACAGTATGCTTGCTGTCCATTTGAAAATGCTTCCTTGTTTCTGAGGAGATGCTGTTTTGGTTTTTTTATATTAATTTTAAGTTGATTGCTATTAGTGAAACTGATGATAGAATGACTTCATTAACATACTAGTATTTTTTCATCATGCAAAGGCCTAGAATACATGGCTTCCTGTCTGGATATTTTATCTGATTGTGAGAGACTAGATTTATTTTAAAACTGGTGTTAACATTCTACTGATACTCTGGCTAAAAACATTTTTTTTATTATTATTTTTTTTAATTTTATTTATTTTAAAAAATTGATCTAATACCAAAAGATGCAATGAATGTAATCTACTCTTGATTTATTGACAATAAGTGTATGAATATGGTGTCTTATGGTCATATTTTACGCAAGAATATTTTAGTTTGCAGAAACATTTATGCTTTTGCATAATATTCCCCCCTACTGAAAAAAATATTTTAAAAAATGAACACACAATAAAAAAATACACACAACTGTAGAAACTTTTAACGATGATGTTAAATGTTAGTGAGTCAAAAGCTTTCAAAGTGATTCAGCATTAAAATAAGTTACTTGGGTTACAGAGACAATATTGTTAACAGATTTTGAGAGCAGTTCCAGTGTCTAGTGGGGATGGTCCGAGCACATTTAATTTCATCTGCTAGGTGATGATAGACTAGTGAACTACCTGAGGTCTCCTGCACACTTACTTTATTCAAATTATAGAGGGAAGGCTCTATTTTACAAGGGGAAAGAAATGAGGGGAAGCATAGTGGTTACAAAATAAGAGAAAAGCTGTGTTTTCTGCTCTTGTTTTAGACAAATGTTTGGTACTGGCATTTAATTCGGTATTGAGAAGCAGGGTAAGAAAATCTGCTTCAGTTCTTTAAGACAAAGCTGCTGATTTTGTTAACTGGACTTGCACTCCCCCTCAATTGCTTGTTTTTCTTTGGAATGTTTCCTGTGTTTTGGATAAGTTAGTGAGATCTGAGAGTATTTTGTTTTGCCTTTTTTTTGCGCTGAACAATTTGTGCTCAAACTTGGTGAGACTGCTCATGAAAAATGCTGTTCTGTGGGATGAACACGAAAGTTTTCTAAGCAACCAAAACAGATCTTTGCAGTAAGATTCTTCATTATATCTTCAATAATATTTTTTGTTAGGCTTCTTTTGAATGTTTTCATTTGTTTGTAGTCTTCATTGAAATTTGAGTCACTGTCAGATGTTTTCTAGTGTTAAAGGAGATAAATCTTATGTATGTGATATTCTAGTGCTTATAGTATTGACCAGTGGGCTTGCAGAAAGTATCATAGTCCTATTCATGTAAAAAAGATGAATTTTAAATGGATTATGATTAAAAATGTTTAGTTATGAATGAATTATAGCTATAAAAGATAGTCTGAATTGAGTATTCTAGCTTAGATCCTTTCAAGAGTTTAAATCCACGTTCTGTGTGTATTATATTTCCAGCCACTGAAGATGTGTATAAACTGTGGAATCTGGTTGAAAACAAGATTTATGACAAAATTATGCTGTAGTCATATTTAGCTGTAAAAATGTCTGTGGAAAATTTAAAATGAAGAATACGCTTTATTCTGTGTGGCTATTGTAATAGGAAATGTCTAGGATGTTGAAAATGGGAGATACCTGGGGAAAAAAAAGGATTTTGCTTATGACAGTTCTCAAGTATTGCATTCTGACTGGCTTTGTTGTTTTTTAATTTTGTTTTCAGATCTTGAGTCAGATGACTGTGCATCTATATACATCTTTAATGTAGACCAACCATCATCCTCTGTAAATCAGCCAATTTGTATTCCTCGCCATGGATTGCAGTCTCACTCCTCTCCTCTGTCACCACCTACAAGACTTCAGAGTCATAAGAACTATGAAGGAAGTTGTGAGGTACCAGAATCCAAATACAGTCCACTAGGTGGACCCAAACCCTTTGAGTGCCCTAGTATTCAAATTACATCCATTTCACCCAACTGTCACCAAGGGATTGAAGCCAATGAAGATGAATTACACACAAATGGCACAGAAAATGAGTATATGGAAAGGCCTTCACGGGACCATCTTTATCTTCCTCTTGAGCCATCATATAGGGAATCATCCCTTAGTCCAAGCCCTGCCAGCAGCATTTCGTCCAGAAGTTGGTTTTCAGATGCTTCCTCTTGTGAATCCATTTCCCACGTTTATGATGATGTGGACTCAGAGCTAAATGAAGCAGCTGCTCGATTTACTCTTGGCTCTCCTTTGGCATCTCCTGGTGGTTCTCCAAGAGGTCCCAGTGATGAATCTTGGCAGCAGCCTTACGGATTTGGACATGCCTTGTCACCTAGACAGTCTCCCTGTCATTCTCCTAGAACTAGTATTACAGATGAAAACTGGCTAAGCCCTAGACCAACATCAAGGCCCTCATCAAGACCTACATCCCCTTGTGGGAAACGACGACACTCCAGTGCTGAGATTTGCTATGCTGGTTCTCTCTCTCCTCACCATTCTCCAACTCCATCACCTGGACATTCTCCCAGAGGAAGCATAACAGAAGACACGTGGCTGAACACTTCCATCCATAATGTACAAGGCCTTAATTCTGGCCTTTCACCATTTCAGTGTTGTACAGAGACTGATATTCCTCTAAAAACAAGAAAGACCTCTGAGGACCAGACTGCCACTTTATCTGGAAAAATAGATATCTGTCCTGAAGAACAGGGTAACTTGTCGTCATCCCTTGAAACTGCAGTAGATGACTGCTCTGGATCTCAACACACATTGAAAAAAGATTTGCCTGGAGACCAATTTCTTTCAGTTCCTTCGCACTTTACTTGGAATAAACCAAAGCCTGGTCATACTCCTATATTTCGGTAAGTGATGAGAAAGTCCTTCCCTCCTTCTTGTAGGCAGGTAGATAATCTAATTAGGAAAAAAGCTGAGACACCAAATACCCATCTTTTTCCTCTTTTAAAATTCAGCAGATGCATTGTAACACAGGACTAGTTTTATTTCAGGTTTGTTCACACACACGCACAGAGCCCAGCGGAATCCAGTGTTGGCAGATTCTGTGCGTGCTTTGCACTTCCATCTGATCTGAGCGGTTAGTGTTTTCATGCAGCTAAAGAAACCTGACATTTATAAAACTGTGAGAACACAAAAGAGGTGGGGACTTTATTTGCTTTTGCTTTTACTTGCTTCTTTGGGCTGACAGAATTCTAGAAAGAGAATTGAGAAAGATATTTGCATGCCACACTGAAAATCATCCACAAAGAATTGGTATCTGGGCCGTAGTTCCAACGGTATTTCCACCATTGTGGTGCTGTGTTAACTAGCTCTTTTCCGATCAGCGTGGTTTGACTCGGGGAAAAATTCACCCGTGTTTCCATTCTGTTCCTTCTTAGGTAGAGCAGTTCTGTGATCTTGCCAACCATATAGCTGCTGAAATAACGTTGCCAGTAGAATGCAGTGGGTAGAGTAGAAATGGGAACTCAACTCCTTCAGCAGCATTACTGCTGGAGGGACAGATACTGTGATTACTCAGCTCAAGTTATCCATTTGATTTCTGAATATTTTTCTTGCATTCCTAGGTTTTAAAAATAAGGGGTAGGGAGGTACTGGGAGGAAGAAGCTGTGGACATTTTTCTGTGTGGACATTTTGTAAGAAAAGCTCCTTAGATTAATATATGTAAAGCACAGTTACCCATGTGAAAGCCATCTTGCTGGTTTCAATGTCAATGCTTCCATGCTAGTGTATATTGATTCTGAATTAACTGGGATTAAAACAGTATCATTCTGTCCACAGGCAGTGCTTAAGATTTGCTTGTCAACAATGCAGTGGATGAAGCAATTCTTTTTTCTTGGGCAGGGGGAAGATAGGGTAGGATTCTCCACATATATGCTTTATTTTTAAAAAGGCAGAGCTTAACTCCTTAAAGTTAATGACCAAATATAGTGCTCTTCTCATTGCAAAGTCATCTTTGTAAAGCACTTGTTTTCACGCTTTGTTTTTTTAATTTTAGAAAGAATGGCTTAGAAAATATTAATGTTTTTAACATTTTCCTTCCCCCTACCACCTCCTCCCCCAAAGTAAGTGAAGCAAAATAAAGAAATGTTTCTGACCAAGCTTCAGAGATCCCCTACAGGGGGCTGCTTTTCCTGACTAAAGAGTATTAAATCCTTAGCTGAAAAGTAGAATTAACTATTGCCCAGTAAGCCACGCTTACTGATGAGGTATTCTTTTGGGGGACCTCGTTCAAAAGTACAGCTTTTGAAGAGTGGATGCTAGTTTTCATGCCAGCATGGTAGTTTTCCCTTTTCTAGAGGTTTTTTCCAAAATCAGATGTTGTTCTTGAATCATTTTAATGTCTTGATGTATTATTTTCTGATGACTTGTCAGGTGAACAAGCCTGTTGACAAAATGTTTTAGAATACCTGTACTCATTCTTTGTTGGGTACATGAATATTGTCAGGGGAGTCCATCTGGTGGAATCTGGAGTCATCTTCTCAAGATTGCTATAGCTGACCTTTTCCACATGTGTTTTAGGCAGAGAACTAATGGAGAAAATTCATCTGTAACCTTTACTACTGAGTACTGAAGAAGGAAGTTATGAACATAGATGTGTGAAATATAAACCAATACTTTCAGGGTACAGTGAAGACATCCTTAAAATTAATGAAAGATAAGTTAATTGTAGTTTTAAGAGCTTCCCAAATGGTAACTTCTAATGGGTACTATCATATAGACTTCAGTGTTCATCTGAGTTCTAGCAATGATCTTTTCAGTTTTACTGCTGAACATACCCCTGTGTGTTGGTAGATCAGTGTCACACAGAAGGCTCATTAATACAAAACTTGCATTAATTTTAAAACTAAGTTTTGCATAAATTCTTCAGAAGTTGTCAACTAGCTCAGAATTGTTAACATCTAAATATATTTAAACAATGCTTATTCAGCCATTTTGTGATTATCGCATAATTGTACAACCATGAATTCTACTTTCTCCTCTCTTCAGAAATGGAGTGAGTAAAAGTGATTTTTTAAATTTTTTTTTTCTTTAATGTCCTTCTGCATAACTGTTTATGAATGTGAAGTTTTTAACAGTAAAGACTCAAAGCTGCTAGCTGAAAAATTCTGCTTTACTAGATCTGAAACTACAGTGTTGACAGATATGTTAACTGTCTTGAAGTGTTTGGGTTTTTTAAATTCTGCAGTCTGCCCATCTGTTAATAAAAGGTATTCAATCTGTTACTAGAATCTTTTCATTCTAACTAACCCAGTGATAACTATTTTTGTTATGCAGTTTTGAACTGTATTGTATTTGTGTAGCATACTCGGCAGTCTGAACTTGGCATTTTTATTAACTCACAGGCTACCATAGCCCATAAAAGATAAGCACTACTGAAGGGTAAAAGCCCATGAACATATAGGCATGTGGCAAGATGGGGTGTAGATCTATAGTTCTTTTCTGGGATGACCAAAATAGTTACAAAAATAGATATTCAGTTAAATCGGTTTCCTCTTGTAGTGGGGAGACTTGAACAGAACTGAATAAAAAATCAGGTCTACTGTTTTCATATTTTTTAACTATCAGAATTTAACTAAAATATTTTTTAACTACCAGAATTTATTTAGAAGCTGGCACTGAAGAACTTACCCAGTGTAAAATGGCCAAGCAGACAGAAGACAATAGGGACTGCACCTATTCACAAGTAAACTAATTAAAGCTATTAAGCTGTAAACATTTGCTGCCAAAAGTGTAGTCTGACTATTGAATTAGTGGAAATGGCTGCACTGGCAGCTGTATCCTCGGTGACATGTTGAATTAATTAGCAGTGCTAGCCTGTTCTAGAGGTGCTATGAGAGTATGCATCTTCAGTATGTTAAAACATTTCATTCAGTCATATTTTTATCATTGTGATTTTTATAAAGTATGGGAGATAAGTTTACTCTTATGTTTTATGAATAAAAATGAAGCGCAAGAAGACCCACTATTTCTTAAGTAGTTGGTGACAGTGACCAGAAGTGAGCACCTCAGTTGTCCTAAAGAGTTAGCTATTAATTGCAATTTATATCTTCATTACATATTATAAATAGTAATATATTAACTGTAATTTAGATTACAATATATATCACAATTAATAGGCTTTATAAATGTCTCGATTGTATTGTCAAGTATAAAGCAGTGCATGAAGTAAATTGGAGTGTTGATTCCAAGCGTATGACTTGACTCTGACCAGTGTGCACACTCACCTGATTTAAACTGACCCCTGGGAGAAGTGGGGACAACTCTCCTCACATGTGAGATGGTGTGAAATGTGCAGATAGCACCACCTGCTCTGAATGCTATCTGAAGCTTTGTAAATCCGTAATCTAGTTTATCTATCAAGTCCTGACCATGTTTTCCTTCTATGTTCACTGTGTTCACTAGTGCAATACTTAACAAAATGTAAAAATGTGTGACATGTTTTTGAGCGTTCTAGTTGTATTTCAGATGCCAGCCAGTGTTGTTAGGTGACACGTTATTTGGTCATAGAAACCCATAATCTGCCAGTGTGTTGCATATGAAAAGTATCTGTGTGTAGTGTGCCCTGAGTCACATTTCTGCTTCCTTGACAAAGATAAGTCTAGACGAGTGAAAATGGACAGAATCAGTGCAACAATTCCTTTCAAAGAGGTAAAAAGGAACTAGGTAGTGTCTTCTGTACCTAGGAATAGTGACAGTATCTGTTAATGATGTCATTAACCAAATACCTTGGCAAATGAGCACTCTTTTGATGTCCGATTACATTGGTTATTTTAGAGAATATTCAGCAATGAAGCCACTTGATAATTTTATTTATTACATTGTTGCTCTTGTTACCATTATTTAAGTCTTTCTTCAAGGCCCCAGCCTCCTCCCAGGAAATGCCTTTATCTGTGTATTGAATGCTTCCCTCCCTTCCACTTGGAAAATCACTTCCTTTTTGAGATTTTAATGTAGTAATGGTAGTTCTGACTTCCCCATTTGCTTATTACTCCAGCATTTCATGAAGATTCTGAATGTATTACTTTTTCTTGCACCTTTATTATTAGAGCTTGAGTTTTACTCTCAGAAAAAAATCATGTTTTTTTTTCACTAAATATCTTTAAAAGACCTATTTCTAGGCTTTCGAGTAAAGTTATTTAGTTAAAAAAGTTATAAAGTTATTTAATATAAAGTTATTAATTGGATTCTTTTGTTTTCTGTCACTCCTTTCCCAAATTCTGTATTGGCTGTTGGAAGGGAAACCTAGATGCTTCAAGCTCACTTTCTTATTTAGGTAGCCTGTGTCAGTATAGATTATAAATAGTCTAGAAGAATACCAGTGAAAGTGTTTCTTCCTAGAGCCTGTTCATATTAAAATACCTAAATTTCATCTGCTTGCTGACTCTGAGTCACTATATGAAAGGAGTTAATATGCTCGTATGAATTATCTGAAGTGTAACCTTAAGTCTTTGAAACTTTGTGAAATTTCTATTTAGTAGGTGTTCAGTAAATATTTATAAACCCATGTAATATTGGGAAGCTCTTCAAGACTGAACCCTTTTAATAAAATTTTCCTTTTTACAGTCAGCCTCCTCAAATACAAAGCTGGTGCATTAGGAAGATGACTAGAATTGTGAAACACATGCATACTTGTTCTACAGAAATTAATGTTCCCACAGTGTGTGTATAGCTCTTCTGTGTCCGATCCATCCCCCCTGGAACAGGTTCACAGTTGTAAGGTTTCCGGAAAGTGCAAAACAAATAATTAGTTTGTTTTGCAATACTTTTTTTAAACTCAATCAAGGGGAATAAAAAGAGTGAAGAGATGATCCAGAACTTCTACTGAGCAATTAATATATTATAATAATACCTCTGGTGAGGAGAATTCATGAGAGATCAGCAACATTTATGGTGTTAACAGTGGTTCCAGTATTCTGGAGTAAACAACTGTCACAAACATGGCCAGCACTTACGTAGGTAACGTGGGGCATCTTGTTAGAAAAGCGGTCAGTGATGATGCAGTTGAAAATGATGAGGGCTCTGTTATTTTTCTTTATAGATACGTTGTTTTGTTTTCTTTTGCTTTAAACTTAATGAATGGCTAGTGGAACAGTAGGTTTTAGGTTCTGTAAAGTAAATCTTTAGAATTTAATTTGTGTATCAAGCAAATAGGCACTTTGCAGGGTAGTAAACTTAATGAGTCATTCATTAAAGTTCCCAAGTGTTTGATGGGAACAAATGGTGCTTTTGTGACTGGTTGATAAACAGGCAATGTTCAATAATGGTCAAAAATCTTGAAAAAAAGCCTCATTTATTTTACTGTGTCTTCCCTCATGGGATTCTTAAAGACTTATACATTGATTTAAAAACTACTGTTTAAACTGATGTTTGCCTTCAGACTGCCGTGTCACAAATTCAATCTACAGTGCTGAGAAGTGATGAGATATCAAGTAGTTTCTTTGTTCCCGTGGTGATGAACAAACAGGCTTTGAAAAGGTGCATTTACAGCTCAGGAACCTCTTCAGTGATGGATACTTAATGGCAACTTGAGAGTATTTTACCTGCAATTATCTGGCAGTTACCCTTGGAAACTAGGCTTTCTGACAATGATGCTTACACGGAAAAGAAGTTTATATATAGTTGTAGATGGTCAACTACTTGGAAAAGTTGCTTCTCTTTTCTGAATCCTTCTCTTTGCAGTCTGGGGAGTAGAGAGGAACAGACTTATGTTCTATTTTTAACATAACTATTGGGCCTTCGGTCTTAATTTTAAGAATAAATATTTCAATGTAAGCAGACTGTAGGCACACCAAGTCTGTTAAGTACTTATCATCTTATTCTGATAAAAAGAAATAACACTGGCTGTGCTTCATTAACAAAAGTATAAAGCTAAAATATTTGCAAACTGATGACTTTGAAGATAAGCCTCATTTAAGTGAGACAAGTAAGAGAACTTTGAACCTCTTTGATTTTTAATAAGCTAGGCTATTGCTGTAATGTTTACACAGCATTAATGAATTCAGAGAAATTCAGGTAGTTTTTGATGTAGGACCCTGGTGCTGTATCTGTGATTCAGTTCTCTACTCTGTGCTGAAATGACAAAATACAGATTTTACTTGGCAGCATACTGTATCAGTACATAGCTAGCTGTGGGTCTGGTAGTAGTAGAACAGAGATACTTTGAATACAGACAGTATTTTAAAATTCTCTTGATAAGCCACTGTGGCAACTGGAATGGCCCCAAAATTACTTCACCAGGGAAAATGTTGCTTTATTCTAGGTAGTGAAGAGCAACCACAGCAATATTTTGGCTCTACAGGCATTCTTAAAAAGGACTCTACTATTGGATCATAGTTATGATTTATGATTCTCAGGGGGGTTACTCTGTTGCGACATTGACTTGTCACAGGATGTGCTCTTGGTTAATCTCTGCAAAAACTTGGGATGAGAAAAAGATGTGGAATATCCATTGTGTAGTCAGTGAGCTTTTTCCCTTTTTCATCTGTTGGGAGGAGCTATAAGTGGAAGATGTTATTTTTGCTGCAATGAAGAAATCTCAACCAGCCAAGGAAATAAGAACTTTCACAAGCATCTTGAGATCTTGGTATCTTTGAAAGGTTATTACTAGAATTAGTGACTACAAAGAGGACAGAACATATTTATAGAGAGTGCCTAAAATGAGTTGTTATATCAGTTCCACCTGTGTTCAAAGACTTTCTAAGCAAGGAGTCCAGGGGAGCATTAGACTAAAACTGAGGTAATCACATGTGTGCTTCACTGTTAGCACTTTCTCTGCACAGAGCCTCAGCTGTTTGTTCACTGCATTACCCAGGAAGAGTGCTACAAATGGAAGGTAACTGGTTTTAAGTTTTTAACTGGATTATTTTTAGTGGCTCTCATAGACTTCATTCTTCCTTCTGTCCCACAAGTACTGCTGTGGTGCCACAGTCAAATGCAAACAAGCGATCTTGTTTCTGGGGTTTGTTTCTTGCTCTGCGAGGGAGGCCCGTGAGTTGGGCCCTGACTTCAGTGAAGTCCACACAGACCCATTTGGCTCTCCTTATGCTTAACATTAGAAGTTTCCTTACCAGTTTCTGTAGCCTGAATCAGTTCTGGTGTAGAGATAATGGTTCAGAGAAGGAAGGTGTCTGTTAAATTAATACTGGTAACATTATCACCGAAGTGATGATTTTAACTGCTGTGGCTTCTGCTGAGGATGCTCTGAAGGATTCCTTCTTTACTCCTGGGTTTCCTTTAATAGCTGCTCTTCTCCAAAGCCTTTAGGAGTATGAGCTTTTGAAGCCTTGCATTAATCAGATTATAAAACTCTCTTGGTATTACTTGAAGAACATTTGTAGGCTTACAGGTTGTTGCTGTTTCCACAATATGCTAAGCTTTGATTCAATGAAAATTTTAGAATGACTGTCCATCATTATTTCTGTTTCCTGACACGTGATTTGGTGCTTTACCTAGTAGGTTACTGCATAGTTAATATGGCTTTTACTCATGTAAAGAACAAAAAAATAGAGAAACTTGTGTAAAAGACTTCAGTGTCAAGCTATTGTAACAGTAACTTGGTGATGAACCATGTAGAATTTGTAACGAAACAGGTGGAAGTGGCTGTAAATGTGCTCCTCCCCATCAAGTCTGAAAAGTGAGGGGGTTTAGATAACAAAAATTCTTATTTCTTTCACGCTTTTGATCTGAAATGACTTGAAAAAAATCCTACAGCCAGCTGCTGATCTGGATTCTGGGTTTTGAATGCAAGGTTAGATGGCTTTATTGATAATGCAAACGCTGTCATGCTGTGTGTAAGCTGGGGGAGACAGAAATCCTTTTCTAACACTAAATTTTTCTAATTTCTGAAGAAGCAGAGCTTTTTATTCTTCAGTGTGTCCCAAGTATTTTAAGAGTAATGCAGCACTAAATTTTGAACTTCTGTATTCTGAACTATGAGAGATCATTGTTCAATGCAGTTTACAACTGATTAAAACAACTGTGGTGAGTGAAAAGTCTAGGAGTTTTACTGCTGATCCTCACCTAACAGTACAGACTGTTCTCAAGAAAATACTGGTCAGATCCTTAAATGCAGTAACACTAACAGCTTCAGACTTACTTTCCCATATCCAGCATCTTTAGGTTTTTTCCTTTTTTTTCTTTCTTCTTTATTTTTATTTTATTTTTATTTTGAGATCTGTGCATGCATTGTGTACTTGCTTGCTCTCTCATGTTGATATTTTCTATTTATTTTCAAAGAATGACAAAATCTCGAGACTTGGTTATTTTTCTGTCTCTGTGTTTGTTCTAGTATTCCAAATATTTTTTTAGGAGATAATGGGAGTCTGATACAGCTTGTGCCACATTTCTATTAGTTAAATGCAGGAGTAAAGGCTAAACATCTCTGAGAGGCTGTATGGACAGTGGTCACAAGCAAAAATATTTTTTTTCTTGACCAAGTTTGTTACTAAGCTTTCCATAGTACCTCCCAGTAATTGGTATATAGCCTGTGGTGTGTGTCTTATACCAAGTTATCTTAGGGACCATATCTGTTCACTGTGTATACCAACTATTTTGACACAGAACATTTAGTTTTACCGGGGGGGGGAGATTTCCAGAAATACTAAAGAAAAATTTCTCGCATGCTACATTTCTGTTTAAACTCTTCTTAGTATCTGCTAATCCTGCCATTTTCTTTCCTTTTTCAGACTGAAGACTTGAGTCCTCTTCTCCTTCAGTAGCTATAAAAGTGAATGGCAAGGTCTAGTTGATAGCCAATAGTAGCATTTAGGCAGTACATCTTGGCCTGTGGTAAGTATCTGGAAGGATTGGGCTTATGCTGCATTCCTGTCAGTTCCCTCTTTCATTGCTGACATCACCAGTCCTCTCCTACCCAGTAAATACTATTGCTGTGGAAGGACCAGCCATCAGACCTCTGCAGGGGGGAAAAAGGATCTTTGCTGTACACTGAACGCTTGTAGAGATGATTTATTGCTCACATTTCTTCCTTTCAGTGAGAAGAAAGGGAAATACTCTTGTTCTTCCCATTGCTCTCAGAGAGGCGCGCCAGGAGATAAGGTTTATAACATTAGCTCTCTCCTGAAGCGCGCAGTAGATGTCCATGAAGCAGCAGGTCAGCAGGCTTGGAGGAGGAGGCTAGCAAGTGGGGCTGTTTCTTCTCCCTCTCTCCCATGCTTAGCAACAGTGAGTTTTGTAGGCAGATGAATGGTGCTGCAGGCTGAGCCCAAGTCCCTCCAGATACTTGCTAAAGACAAAACTTTCTTTTCTTTTTTTGTTCAGTCCAAACATTATCTTCTTTCTCCACTGTGGATGTATTTTATAGGTCTTAGCTAAATTCTCCGGAAGGTATAATTTGTCTTTCTTGGACCTGTGGCTATTTGTGTTTGTGGAAATTTGCATGACTTTGGATTGGTGGTTGGGGTTTTCCTGACTTCCTGTAAAGCCAAAAGAAACTGAATCAGGCTTTCTCAGATGACAATACAAACCAATAGTGTCCAGCTCTTTAATTTGCTTTCCCTGTTGGTCAGCGTAAGATAGTATAAAACTATTTTAATAGGAGCTTATTCTTAGATAAATGTTCTTCTTCGGTACACAGCGCTATAAACGTTCACTTTTAAATGTTCATAAATCTATTGCTCTACCAATAGTTACTGTTTTGAATCTGACTGTTCATCTTATTAGAATCATGTCTATAAATATACGCAGGTAACAAGGTAGGTATGAAAACATTGGTGATATCATGTGGCTTATTACCATTTGAGGGTCTTTCATATTACTTCTAGTACTGCATTTTGTTCTTCTTCCCTGGAGTGCCTCTGCTACTGTGTGTAAAGGTGTATATATAATCTATGGATAAGATAAGCATGTACTTCGTGTGCCTTTATTGTCTGTTGTAGTTAGTCTTTATGCTATCATAGGACTACTGGCTTTACAATTTTAGATCATCCCATGGTGTTCGTTTTAGTGGTAGTTAACAAAGTGCAGTCCTTACCGGTTTCAGAAAAACAAAAACAAGCTGGAAGATAATAATGCAGAAGGTCAAAATTTAGTGAGTTACAGATTGAATTGAGACTGTTCCTTCTAAACAACATTTGAACTTGCTTGCTAATATACTTGAGGATAGAAAATGAATATAGGGGTATTATAGAACAGCACTGGTAATGTGGAGCAGGTGGGTCGTACAGTACCTTTCTTTTAATCAGGTATTGGAATGAAGAAATTCCACTCAACCCCAAAAGACATATTTAATTGAAGATTTTAATGTGCCAGCAAAATTCTGGAATTTTCAAGTAACAGTTTTAGGCTAAAAGCTATTCTTACTTGGTTATCATGTGTTAGGAAAGTGACATCATTGTCTGCATTTTACAGTGAAGTTACTTTGGACTGTGGCCAAATGGCATAGCTTATTTAACCATAGTGTGCTCGTCTTGCTTGCAGCACATCTTCATTGCCACCTCTTGACTGGCCTTTACCAAGTCATTATGGGCAGTGTGAACTGAAAATAGAAGTCCAGCCTAAAACTCATCACAGAGCTCACTATGAAACAGAAGGAAGCAGAGGAGCAGTAAAAGCATCTACTGGAGGACACCCTGTAGTAAAGGTAGGAAGTCTGGCTTTGTGGAATAGAAGATAATTTTTTAACTACACTTGTTGCTATTTACAGTGCTGTGAATTGTTACCTTGTGTGAAGCTTACAGCCCTTCCTGGGTAAGATTTTCTCCCTTAAATGTAACTTTCTGTGAAATGGTACCCATAAATTCTGTTAACTTTCATTTAAAAGTTTGGAGTAAATTAAACTTGACTCTTCTTTCTTCATAGATCTTGCTTAATGGTCTTAATCACAAACAAGGTTAAGATAAAATTTAACTGTTCATTTTTCAGTCAGATCAAACAACAGTTAAAAGATCTTTATAAAATAAATTGGGGGGGGGGAGGATAATAATAATCTGATTACATTAAGGTTACATCAGGGTTTGTATTTTCCCCCAAATCCAGGGCATTTCCTGTTCTTTTCCAGCCAAACGGTAGTCAAGATTTCAGTCCTTAATCTTTTGCTTTAGCAGTCTATACATTAAAAATGTATTTGATAGATTTATCCTATTCCAGTAGTTGGAAGTAACTCTTAACTATTTAAGACCAGATGCAAAGTGCTAATAGGATTGGCACAGTCACTCCCTGTTCTCCTCCTACTTATACTGTGCTATAAACATGTTACTGCTTTTTCTCCTTATAGTTTATTCCTTCTCTCTGGCAAATGAATTCTGTCATGCTTTGTAATTACATCTGGTTTTGAACAGCTCCAATGTTATACCTATATAAATAAAGGGGTACCAGCAGAATTTAAATGTCTTGGACTATCTGCTCCTTTTTCCTTGCCTGCAAGTTCTTCATCTGATGAATTTCTTTCTCTTGACCTGACTCCTAATCATATTCCTTGAGCTATTTATGAGATTGTTTCTTCTCTGATAGCTTATCTTGAACTTTTTAATTCCTTCTTTTTTCCTCTTAAGTCCTTATATCTTTCCCTTCTTTCCCACCAAAAATGGGCTGGTTATCTGCATCCCATCTTCTTTATTGAATGCCTTTCCTTATCCTTCCATTTTGGTTCTTAATCTGAGCTCTTCATCCAATTTACACGTTCTCTACAAGTTGTTCCAAGTTTACCTTCTCATCACAATACCATGGCCTAACCAGGCCTACTGTCAGGCCTACTGGATTTCTTAGCACAGCAGAGGCAAGGGTCAGGTGCCTATCAGAGAAGTCTGGAGAAAACTGAGGATGCCTGGGCTAGGCTGGAATCTGAAAGTCAGCCAGACACATTTCTTTCTGTGGATCATCGAGTTGCTTTAGTCAGTGGAGAACAAGTAGACGCAATTTTTACATGCCAAGGTGCTGGCACTGGAGTTTAAACATTTTAAATGGGCAAAGAAATCTTAGAGATTTTTGCTGACAAAATAAGTGAATGCTGTGTTTTTTTGAATTGTATTCCTTTTTTTTTTTTTTTTTTTTTTTTTTTTTAACTTATTTTTACCCCCTCCACCCCCCGGGTGCTTGTGTCCTGCACCAGTATTTGCATTAAGAGAACTTGTTTTGCTGGTATTTATAAAATGTAACAAATATATGTAGGATTATTTTTACATACAGAACCAGATGCTTCTAAAGTGCAGTACTGGATGTAAGATATTAAAAACAGATCTGTAATCTATATGACTTGCACCAGTGACTTTAAAAGCTATTTATGTGTGTTAGAATTGTGAAATACCTTGCTATGACAAGAATGGTGTTCTCAAAATGGGGATAGTATGTATGTGTCTGTCAGTCTGATGGATTGTATTGTGCCTTTCTAAATTACAGTGAATACAAATGCAAATCAATATTCTATTTTGCAATTTGGTCTCTTCCAGCTGGATTAGAAATTAATTGTTGTGCTTCATGGGAGAGAATAAGTTGTTACGAAACAAAACATCAATTTGTATTAACATTTTACTCGCTACTGGGAAAAACAATATGCTAAGGGCCAAGTTTGGTGAAAGGTAGAGACTAAATAGCTGTAAACAGATGAAAATTACTTACTTAAATACAAGTGTGAAACCTTTCCATCACTTTGGGAAACTTTACACAAGTCCAGTTCACAATGTGCATTACTATTTGTTTCTGACTTAGGCTAAAAGCACCAAAAAGAAAAGTTTATACCAGTCACTTCCCTGGGTATGATCATTGCAGTAAAGTAGTCAGCATTTTCATGTGTGAAAAACTGTATGTTAACCAGTGTCAGAGATGAGAGAGGATGTGGGTGAATAAAATAGAATATTTCAGTTGGAAGGGACCTACAACGATCATCAAAGCCAACTGCCACATCTTTGAGTGCCTGAAGGCGTGTGTGCTTTCGCTTCCTACACCTTTTGTTTTGCTCTTGAACATTATTTTACAGAAAGCTAGAACTGTGAAACCCCTGTAGTTCTGCATGTGCAGTTGATGTATTATTTAAAATGAAGATTTTAAGATAGTACATAGCTTCAAGCCATTAATCTATTAGTGCATATCATTAATCTATTACTAAAACTGTACCATACCTGTTGCTAGGAGACTAAGCTTCTGACAAATTTGGCATCATCTGTTGTGCATACATTTAATCAGCTTATTTCCAAATGTGTGGAAAGTCAGTGAGTAGAGCATCACGCTTTGCTTTGTAAGTCCACTTACTTTAAAGAAGCAAATTCTGTAACAAAACTATTCTTTTCAGATTTTTTAATGTAAAATGTTTTAAACAGCAGATACCCGTCATTAATCTCTGCTTTCTTGGGAGCGTGTTCCAGCCAATCAGTGTCATCTGGAACAATTTCTTCTACCTTGGTAGAGAAACTTCAAGGTGATGCTGACAGTTTTCATGGGAAAGGAATAAATAACTTGGCAGAATACTTAGCAAGGAGAAGAAGGGTGGCATGTTGAACTTTTATCATCCCAATTATGGGGAAATTTTGCATTGCATTGTCAGGAGACCCAGAAAGCCTCTGAGCACTGTCTACCTTTGCCATTCTAATTCAGTAGGTTAGTATAGTTGCTTTACCCATCTGTGATGCCTGTAAAACAAATAGCTGCCACGCTTCGTCTGACTCTAAATGAAAGATTATTGTTGCTTGAATTTCCCACAGGTCAAATTGTACAAAATAAAATTGTATTTACGCTTACAATTTGCTACAGTGAGTTTTTACTGCTGCCTGAAATGGTTAGGGCTCTTTGTTAGAACTCACTTGGATAATGCTTATGATCAAAAACATAGAAGCATTTTAGAGCAGGTGGGTACATGATAAGGATCTCCCAGTGGTAGTTTGTTTTTACTTTTGTATTTTAGCTTTCTGATCTAAAATAACATTTTTTTCAAACAAACTTGTTTCGTATACTGTGTTCCTGCATTTCATGTTGACTTCTGCAATTTTCTGAGTTTCCCTAAATATTTTAAATTTAATGATATCTCTTGGTAGTAAATTCTGTAAGCCATGTTTATTTCTTGTCCTGTTACCCTTGAAGAAGGTAGTCTACATGATATTCTTCTTGATAACCATAAAATGTGATAGGGACTGTTGAGCTAACAGCTACTTGTTGGCACCATTCTGTAGGGAGGAAGGAGCATCTGTCCTGTGGCCATTTGCCACAGTAGGGATCACTTCTAGATGTGGATTACGATAAGGGTATTTTTTTTCCAAAGTAAGACCAATTTAGGGGGTGTTGGGTTTTTGTTTATTTTTTTTATAGGTTATACAGAAATAACCTATTTCTGTGCTGGAAATTCTTGTCCAAAACCTGTCCATGGCACAATTTAGCACTGGGGTTTGATGGTTCAGGAATAGCACATTTCTTCAAGAGTGCAAACTGCAGATGGGTAGCGCATTGTGATGGCTACTTAGATGTGACTGGCAATTCTGCACTCTGCAGAGTACTATTAGTCTAACACTGTTTTAGCTATGAATTATTTTTTTCTGAGTAGCGCATAATGGGACAGGACTCCGAGCTACAAAATTCTTCCAAATATGTCTGAAATTAGTATGGAATTGAGCTTTCAATCCTGTCTGCGAGCAGTAAGCATCTAAAATTGTGAGATTTCAGAAATATAAACCCAGCTTTTTAAACCTTGAAGGATGTTCTCTATGTTGTGTAACCATACGGTATCATGCTCAGTAATGCACTGATATTTGCAATTACTTGTTTGCTGTAGTCTTCTGCGGGACCTGTTTGTCTTCCTGATGACCTTTATAGTGTTTTTTCAGACTGGACTTGTGCCATTACTCCATAGTTTTATTAGAGTTTCTTTCTTGTATGTTTCACTGTTTTTTTCAGAATTGTAAAGGTCTGTATTATTTTTAAGTCTTCAAGTCAGTCTACTTGGTAAGTTTATTTAGCAAAAGAGGAAGGAGGATGCTTTTTTAATGTGCATGCTTTTCCTTCTCAGTTGATGGAAAGGTCCAGCAAATAATCAAGCAATAGAAAATATTACAGCACTTCAGGAAGGGGAATTAGATGGTGTTTTTACTTCTCATAAAACTATAACCTTTAGCAGAATCAGAATGAAATAAAAAATTCCCATCTGCTTCTGAGACAGTGGTTGGGATGTTGCCTAATAGATCTGAATGGATTTTTCTTCCATGAATTTCTCCAGTTTCTCTTAAACATTTTAGTTGAAGATTAAAGGTCAGAACTCACTGCACCTCTGCAAGGCCACAAAGGATGCCTGTGGTCAGTCTGACTTGCCATAACTTCCCTGAACTCTTAATTTCTTTTATATAGACAATTTTTTTTCAATCTTTTCAAAATGCCTCCGTTGATAATTGTACCACTGGTGTTAGTCATCGTGTGTCTTTAGTTTCAAATTGTATTCCATTTCATGCCTTTGGCTCTTTGTCATCCCTTGCTTTCATTTGCAAGTCATTGTTAATGGGAGAATTTTCTAAGGAATATAGAAGTCACTGAAATGCATCCAGCTGCCATGAGACTACCAAGGAGGAAATAACTAGTTATTGACATGCTTTTCATATCAAGGGGTTGAAAAGCCTAGGAAATCTCCATCTGAAGGAAATGCTTAGTAAGTGCTTATAGTTCTTCCTGTGTGCTTCCTTCCCTGTTCTTCATGTTTGAACTGAGGATTTTTATCTTCACCAAACGCACCAGTGTTCATATAGAGTAGTAAACACAGTCTTCTGTTCGGGTATTTTAAGACTATGCCCTGTTTTTAGGGAGGTCTGTAAAAGATTTTGTAATTATCAGCCTAATTTACCAATCCAGTAATGCCATAAGCAGGGAATTTAATTGTGTGTTGATAGAACAAATCTTCAATTAGCAGGCAAAGAAAAGGCTCATGAAAGATAAAACATGAGTATTAAACCCCAGTGAAAGTTTGGTTAAACACGGCAATTTCCTAATAAATGCTGGGAAGTTTTGCAGGAGAATTGCTTTAAAAATGGGGTTTGGCACTGTCTAATGGTCATTAGTATCATAGCATTGCTTGATTGCTGAGCATAAAACTTAGCTAACGAAATTATCTTTCCAGCTTCCCCCCCAGGTCTTAGTTCCTTTTGGTTTTTTTCCTTCCCCTTAGTTTTTAATCTGAAGAGTAGGCATATGGAACCCTGACATCACTTCTGGATTCAGGGCCCCTACTAAGTACTTTTTTGTAAATAAACAAAAGCCATTTTGGTTCACAAAACCAGCCTATTTCAAAGTACCCTAGTATTGTTTGTTTACTGTGAAGTGTGTGTTTTCTGTTGGATATTTTTCTCAAGTCTTGTTACAGGTCTTAACAAATCACATCTTGTGGGTAAATAACATTTACATTTGAATAGAGACTGGTAATGCTTAGGCTGTATCAATAAATGGAAAATAGAGACAGAACCTTCTTAGCTTAAAAAAAAGGTGGGGTGGGGAGGTAAAACTTATAAATCTTAGACTAAAATAAGTATTCTCACAAGCTTGTTGAGTGTTGCAAGCTTTCCTTTAGATCAGAACATGGAATTGATGACACATGAGTCAGATACGGGCCCAATATAATCTGCATGTCATCTGGAAAAATGCTAACTTCTTTTTTCCAGGTTGATGCCTCTTACTTAATGTAACCTATTTGCTGTCCTCAGCAAGGAAAAGGTTCTTACCCCTATCACAAAATTCCAAGTTTAAATGCTGCTGTGCTCAGTGATCAGGTTAATCTATATATTCCCTAGTGTTACACATTTTCTAAGGATTTTCCGTATGTGCGTTAATAACATAGGAATGTTTTTTGTAATATAAAATACAACTACTTGATCTAAAAATTCATTTACTTACTGTCTTTGTGGTTGCTTAATAAAAACCATAAGCTACGTATTGACATGCATGAGTTTACTGCATGCAGTGTAGTAATACGGCTGGAACTGCTTTGGCATGAAGCCCTTCTGGCTTTATCCTGTAGTGACCTTCAGTCTTTAGCCTTCCAGCTTTAGTTTAACTTACGCAGGCACTGACCTTTGCTATGGAAACGATAGAGAAACACAAAAACAACTTGGCTGAGTTTCCCCAGCGAAACAGTGGGTGGTGTGTCAGGATTCTGTTACAGAGGAGGGTTTCTAGAGGTCAGGAGTGACAGTGTACAATAACTTAGTAGTTATCTACAGAACACTGTTTCCTACTCCTGGGAAAGTGGGCTATTTTTTTTTTTTCTTTAAAGTAAAATTAGTAACTTTTTTTTGTAGCGTGCAGCTCTAGGACTGCACACCCATAGAGGAAATGCTGCTGGAAGGTGTAATTGAAAATATACCCAGTGCTCAACCAGTAGTTTAAGTTACTGTCCTTCTGTAAGTGACCAATGACCGAATCTTGGGCAGGCTGGTAACGTAGCAATTTATTGTAATGCATCTTCATTGTGGTGATTCTGCAGCACTTACCAGGGGGTTGTAAAATGCTTCATTAAAGTGACTGTGGTCTGTATAGAGGCACTGTGCTCTTACTTGTGTATACTATGTATTCTTCACGAAGGTGAACTAAAGGTACAGACACTGTGGCTTCATTAGCTATTTGAACAGGATGTAGCAGCTGTTCTTTCAAGTTAATTAGGTAAGTAACTTCATTGAAGAACAATTAGTTTTTTATTTTTTTAATACTGAATTAAATGTTTAGGCTGTTCAACATACAGAATTGTGCATAAAGCAGATAAGGTAATGGGAAAGTTTCAGTCTGCTGTCAGTGAAGCTAAGGACAGCTGCATTTTTTGGTTTATGAGAATAAAACTATATTTAAAAGGAATGCATTTTAAATTCCAAAGTATGTAATTTTTCCTGTTTTGCAGTTGATTTGAAGTCTCCTTCGTTATTCCCAAGACAGGTACTGCATCAATAATGGTAATTCAGGCTCCAAATACCGTCTTTCCTTTGGGGGAAAGAGGACACCATTCCTAGGAGATGGAAGTTAGTTGAGATTCTGTGATAATTCAGGCTCTAGTAGGGACCAGTGCAGTGGCCAGCAAGTTCTGTGTAAAGGGTTCGTGCAGGGAGAGCCATCCCTTACTGTGGAAGGCACCTGCACTTGAGTAAGGTCGGAGCACTTTCAGGTGAACTACCGGAGTAACCCAGCGCTGCCCGTTGGCGGGAACGGTGCGACGCAGCCTGCGGCGCTAGGCACAGCGCGTTGGGCTCGCTGAAGGCTTGGAATGATTATGTAAGAGAAATTACAGGGGACGTGCAGGCATCCTCCCTCTCCGAGCTTTCGGATCGTTTTCTACCTACCCCTTGGCTCACGGGCCCCCACAGACGACTCTTGGTTACAGATAACGCTGTAAATTATCAGGTTTACTCTTGCAGAATCCATGTCATGCCTGGAGTTGTCAGCTCGCTTGTTCATCAAGATTTAAGGGGAAATTCTTAATTCTAACGCACGCATTTGTGTAATAAAGGTTGAAGGGATTTGTTGGTTGGTTGTTTTGCTGGGTTTTTTTTATCAGTGTGTTGTTTTTTCTGACAATCTTGCCAGCTGCCTCAAAGTTTTAGCTAGCACACGGAGCTGTCTCCTCAGCATCCGTAGCCTGTGAAGCTGAATGTCTTTTTTTTTTCCTGTAGATTTGGCCGTTTGAAACACGGGACACTGTGCAGTCTGCTCATTGTTTGCTTAATACTGTGATGTGTTCCCTTCTGATATGTGCCAGTTACTGTGATCAGGCCCTGAATGGCAGTGATGTGGGAGACGGGGTTATCTTTTTCTTCCCCAAACCACCAAGTTGCTGAACTGCCACAATAGCTTGAATACATTGGTTATATTTAGGGCAGTTCGTTTGAAGCAAAGCTGTAGTGTAAGCATCTGACATAGGTCAGGGTGGCTTGTTAGCTTCTTTGTTTTGAGGCTGGTTTACAGTAGTACAGTCTAAGTATGTATGAAATGGTCAGGGTTTTGCCTGTATAGGCTTCTGTAGAGGATAGTTTCTCTACTGACTGTAGACAGAACAGCTTAAGCTTTGTATCCCTTCCCCACCCCCTTTTTTCCTATCGCTAGTATCTCTAGACCTGTTGTGTACATAGGTATTGTTAAGGAAGGGGAAGACAGCTTTAATTGGGAATTGGCTTTGTCACAGTGACCCCATTTGGAAGCTATTCAAATTTTTGAATAGGTCTGGCTTGGAATTTATATAATTCCCAGTATTAGAGTGAACACATTTACTCACATTTAGGCTGAATTCCATTGTGTTAAGATTTAATTTTAACTCTGAGGAAAATGGATGGTGGAGTCTGTGTTGAGAACTTGGGACAAGATGGCTGCTGTGATGCTAAATTAATACGTGTGTTTACAGTTTCTTTAACCTCCTAAAATAATTCAGACTCAAAGAAAATTTGAAAATATTCATTTGGTATTATATATATAGGAAAGCTGTTGGGAGTCCTGCCTCAAGTATAAAAAGGAACTTACACGCTTACGCGTTTCACTGCTATGAGTCCCTATGCTCCACCAGCAGCATGGCAGTACCTGAGATAAAGGTTGCTGTGGTCCACTTGTGTTCCCGTAGTTTACAGGAGACTGCTGACAGAGGGAGAGAAACCCATGACTGCACCGATGGTTACAGGAGGTTCCTTGTCTCTACTGTAACAATTGTAAGTGCCTGAATATCATGGGAAGCAGCTCTGTTAGTCTAGACTGTCTCCACTCAGTAGCTGAGGAGGGTTTTTTCTTTAGTTTGTTGGGTCTTTTTTGCTGGATTTAGCTGTGTTTGTACAGAGAGCTCAGGAGAACAAAAAGATTCTGCATATTTGGCAGGACAAAAGCCAGTAATAGACATGTATATATACATGGAAATAAATCAGATTATGTAAGAAAATAGTCAGAAATGTGGCAATTATAGGACAGAATATCATACTTGATAAAAGCTGCCATGACTTCTAAAGATTGCTTGGCTTTTTGTGGCAGATGAGACGTTCATCTGCAAGAAAGACACGAGGAGACTTGAGGACAGCAGACTTCAGAGTTCTTTGTCTACAACTGTGACAAGCAGCAGTCTCCTCAGTGCAATAATGGTCTAGAGACCTCCCAGCCCAGAAAAGTAATAAAAGCAGTAATTCTGAACTCCTGTCTTTCCTCTCCAATCACTTAAAAAAGTAGAATGGGTGTTTTTCTCTGTGAGCAATTTCATAATGCTGTGATTGTAACAAATAATGCATTTGATCTATCAAGCTTTTCTGTCAGCTCCTCAAGATGTGTATGTTGTTCCTCAGTAACAGCTCTATGCTGCAGCTTGTCTGTGTGTTTTTATCTGCACTATGTCTCGGGTATTAGTTTGGATTGTATGTGCTGGATATGAAGAGATGAAGAACAAGCCTCAGTTTTGTTTTGGGTTTGAGTAAGCATTACTTGTGTTAGGTGGTCTAGATTTTTGGCTCTTACACTTCTCAATCACATTTAACCTCGCTAAGCAATGGGAAGAACACTAAAATACAGTTGTGCTCTTGTATCTAGACAGATTAATTCGTGAGTATTACAAAATAAAAAACATTCATGCAAGTATGAAAACTTTGAGAATGGTTCCTTAAGGTTTCAGACTTCTGTTGGAAAGCACATTTTTGTTCTTGAAGCTCTAGCAGAAGTGACAGGACTGGTAGGTGCTGTCATAGCCATAACGTGACTATAGAAAAGCGGTGTTGGTTTGGTGCACATAAAGCTTGCTGCCCAGAGTAGTGTGTCAAGACACATGGGTTCTACAGGGGTCTTTCTGATACCTACATCTGGGTGGGCTTGGGCTTTTTGTACTGTTCACTGCTGGTGTCAAGTAGCTCTTGTAATGAGGTTAAATTGACATGGGTTTAAGTGTTAGTTCTGTAAAGAGTTCAGATAATGTGTGACCAAATAACTCTCCCTAGAGACAAAAATAGTGACATGACAAAACCCCATTTAAAGAATGGCTGTTTGGCCCTCCCTCCAGTTTGAACATAAGTTTATGTTGAAGTGAATGAATTGTGAATTTGCTGCGTTGCTTTTTAGGAATTATGTAACTTGCAGGGTGCATCACTCTGCCAATTGCAGGAAGGTGATCACGGATTCTTGAGACATATTTTATAGGCTTTGAATTTAAACCTGCAGTGGCTAAAGAAATCTGGCATGTTTACTGATGGTTAAATTTGTTTCCTTAAAATCTGCTGGATAATATGTTACCAATGTACTTCATAAACATAGCTTTTTCTTTTAGGGTTTAATTTTTCCCTGTTAGCTCAAGCAACAAGTGGTTTTGTGACAGTGAGTGCATCGGGGGCTAGGCCTGTATTTAAGAAAAGGACAGATGCATGAATTAACATTTATCAAACTTTAGTTTTTAAAACATTTTCTTTGCCAAAAGTAAACCACATGTGATTTTCTAGTCATGAATTACATTTTTTTTGTCGTAATGTAATTTGCATCGACCAAACCTCTGAAGTTTAGTAAAACTCACTATTGCATTCCATAGTAGAAAATCTAAATTTTCAAATACTTTTAGTATTTCTAGAAACTAGGTGTATCTTGGTAGCATTGATAATTTAGCTTTGATTAAAACCACTACTGGTGACGCACATAGAGCATAGCTTTGATGTAGAAATTCTGTAGCTAAAGCAATTCTTTTTGCTTTGAAAAATTCAAAAGTAACAAAGATCTTTTGGTATCCATTTGTTCTGGTAGACGTTGTTGCTGATACTTGTATTGGGGGGCACATCTGTACTCAGTCCTCTGATTTCTGAGGAGATGAAGAAGAATAGTCATTAAATGCTACTCGTTGACTCCTACGTCTTTGCGCTAGTTGTGGAATTATGCGCACACAAATGCAGTACAAGTCAACTAATGTTTTAATCTTACATCTGCTTTTTCACCAGCTCCTGGGCTACAGCGAAAAGCCAGTAAACCTGCAGATGTTCATCGGGACAGCGGACGATCGCTACCTGCGGCCTCACGCCTTCTACCAGGTGCACCGAATCACGGGAAAAACAGTCGCAACAGCCAGTCAGGAGATAATCATCGCCAGCACCAAAGTGCTGGAAATACCACTTCTTCCGGAGAATAACATGTCAGCCAGGTACCTCACAGCTTTCATTAGTGGTTTAGTTGCTATGGGTCGTCTTTTCCTCTTCATTTGTGCAAAGGTGAAAGAAAAATGTTGTGGGTTGGCCTATTTTCCACAACCGTGGCTCGTGATAAAGACAGACACATCTCTTTAAACATGCTGATGTTTGGGCAGTCAGAAGTACCGAAGCGGAGAGAGGGGGAGCTCACAAGATTGATGGGATAGCTGGGTGCTTCTGGGATTGTACGTCCCTGTACCAGCCCTGCACATGTATGACTCCACACTTCTAAAACTGCATGTGGGTTAACAGCCTGGAGAGGTTTTTTTGTTTGATTTTATAAAGATATAAGACTTTTTTTTTTTTCCCTATGAAAATAACAGTTATACAATGTAGTTGTTTGTTTCTTGATTGAATGTGGTGGTTTAACTTCTGGTACTGTGGTAGGCCTTTTCCTTGTTTTGATTAATTTTTTTTATTTGTAGCAGTTCCATTATTCTGACTTTTCAGGCCTTGCCAGATGGAATGTGGTAAATAATAGTTTAATGGTTAGTAATAGCAACAATTAAACTTCTCTATTCTAGCTGGAGAGTCAGTGAACAGAGTAAAGCACAATTATTTGTATACATAGCACACTTTTTTTTCTTATGTAGACTTCTAAAGTCAGTTTACATTTTCCTAATTGCACACTTCATGCTAGTTCCATTGAATGCTGTGAACCCACGATGATGTGCAAGACAGCTCTCCTCCCAAGCTTATCTCTGTATGTTACTTGATTCAAATATGTGTTAGCTCATGAATAATCGATACCTATGTGGAATGGTAGCTGTGATATGATGGCTACACTTTGGTCATTCTCTAGTCCTTCCTAACGCAGTACTAAATATAGGTCTCTTGCTCCTTGTGAATTATGTTTAGCATGTTAAATAACTCACTTTGAAGGTTAAGCAATGTGTAATAACACGTAATTTAATTTAAAAGGTTCAGAAAAGCAGCAGCTTGACACTAACAGATCTCTTCAGTGTCAGACACTTTAACATTTAAAACAGCATAACATGGGGGAAAATAGAACGCCATTCATGCTTTGAGAAAAGAAGGGTTTACTAAGTATACTTTGGCAATAGCTTGGTTAATTTTCTTCCATTTCTTTTCTGATCCATCTCTCCTCGCCCACCTCCAGTATTGATTGTGCTGGTATTTTGAAACTTCGCAACTCGGATATAGAGCTCCGTAAAGGAGAGACGGATATTGGAAGAAAGAATACCAGAGTGCGGCTCGTGTTTCGTGTTCACATCCCACAACCTAGTGGAAAAGTTTTATCTCTGCAGACTGCTTCCATACCTGTTGAATGCTGTAAGATTGCTCTAATTGTACATAATTTATACTCCTGTTTTCTACGTGTGTCAGTAGTATTGTCATTCTGACAATATTTATTGTCAGAATTATATGTAATAAGTGTGTGTAAAAAGCATTGTGTGTAAAGATGCAAATTACCAAAAATTAATTAGCTCTTTATTTAAAAATGGTGCTTGCCAAGTGACAGGCTGAAGGTTTGGAGGAAAAACAATGTTTTAGGCTTTAAACCTAATACTGGAGTCACACAGCCTGAGTAGATCCTGTATAGGAGCAGAGGGAGCGGGTTACAGATCAGTGCAAAGAAATACCCATTTCAGGAAGAGCTAATACCATTTCATTTAGAAGAGTCTATACTTGTCTTTATACAGTATAATCTCATGAACAGCTGAACTTCTAGAGAGTTCATTTATTAAATGCTCACACTAAGGAATTAAAACATGACCTTAAACAACCTGAATTTCTCCTAGAATTCATTTGGTCTGTAAAATACTGAAGTAATTTTTAAATCTAAACTGAAAATTTCATCTCCTGTAACAGTAGACACTGTTGGGATTCATGGCTTCCTGGTGTTTCTTTTCTATAATTATATAATTTCAACATAATTTTTAAAACTAAGATAAACCATGCAAAATATAATCTATATATGTAAATATATAATAATTTTAGTTTCATCCTGATTCTTCAAGTCAGAATCATAAAAAATAAAATCACTATGATTAAAACTGTCAGTAATAATTTTTCTCTTAATTTTTTTTAAAGCTCAGCGATCTGCTCAAGAACTTCCTCAGATAGAGAAGTACAGCATCAATAGTTGCTCAGTAAATGGAGGCCATGAAATGGTGGTGACAGGATCCAATTTTCTTCCAGAATCCAAAATTATATTTTTTGAAAAAGGACAAGGTAAGTACTGTATTAGTAGTAGTAGTATTTTCCTTGAAAACAAACCCAAAAGCACTACCTGGGCTTGAATTTTAGGAAGTAAAGATGTTTTAAAAATAAAGTCGCAAGTCTGAAAATCTGAACCATCCATTTGGGCAGTGATCTATATGCTGGTTGGCAGCTGTACATGGAATAGCACTGATTTAGTCAGTCTGGAACCATCTTCCTAACTCTGAATTGTAGTTGAAAGATGCTGTTGACAGATCACACCACGTATTTTCTCCTTATTATAAAAATCTGGAAATTAATTACTGTTTGGTGTTAATGACATGTTACATCTGATTTAATCATTGCATAGGAACTGACTTAGTCCAAATAAATATTAGTGTATATAAAATATATAAATATATGTATATATATAAAAAATTCTTCCTCTCATCTATAAGTTTTGTAATGATGCACATCAACTGGAGAATTTAACACTAAAAAAACTCTAGCAAATACTTTTCATTTTAATTTACTACAACCAGATATAACAAATGTTTTGCAAGCTTTCTTTGGTTTTGTTTTATATTATGCACAGGTGCACATACACACACGAGTACATACATACACATTACTCCAAGATGTTCAGTTACTCAGCATTCCTTCCTGGTTCTGTAGCTCTTCTGGACATACATCTTGATCTTAGCATTTTTTTACTTAGACTAAAATGCACGGAAAGTAATAGAAAATTTAGGAGTTTCTTTTCATCCCTGATTGTCCTTTTAATATAGAGAGCATAAAATTCCAACAACTTAATCATTGCTGTGACTTTGAATACTTGGTTGGTAACTTTGGGGAGAACAGTAGCAAAAGTAAATCATTAAAACAAAAGCTTGCAACCAAGTCTGGTTCTTCTACATCTTAGCGTTTTCTTAAACATTGAAGTAAAAGAGTGATTTGTTTGTTGGTTTGGGGTTTTCTGTTTGTTTTGGTTTTTAGTAGCAAATACACCAGAAGTGTGGGTTTTATGTTCTGACACACAACTTGAATGCCCGTTAAAGGAGTGCTGCTGTTAGACAATAGCTTCCCTGGTAACCTGGACAAACCCCAGTAACAGAGAGAGCCCAGTGTTAGAGAACCCATTAGCCTTAGTCTTAGGGCAGAGCAGAGCGAGGTTCACCAAGGGCACTTACTTCCCTCACCACAGACACTTGCCCAGTATTTGAACTACGGGGCCTTTCAGCTCAGGAGAGTGTTTGTTTAGATGTGTAACCTGCGGGTACGTGCGTGAGGATCTGGCCTGTGTTATCTCCCACGTGGTGACCGACGGGTTAAGTCAGCAGCGTGTGTGAATAATCACAAAGTGTTATTAGTAATAGAACTTCCTTTCAAAAATGTTTTTAGAACAAAATCGCTGTGTAAACTTACAGTACACACTGCCTCCTTTGGAATGACATCTAACTGTGTGTAAGCAGCAGGTTTGGGTAATGCCAGATCCTGCACAACAGGCAACTTACGGACAATGGCTGTAGTGCTGAAACTCCTAAAGCCACTCTCTATTTTACACTTCCTTTACCATATATCTCTGTCAGTTGAATGGCCTTTTTATGACTGAAAATAGATGCAGTTTTATATTAAGTATTTTAAGTATTTTTAAGATTAAGTACTTAAGTGTTTTAGAAAATGCTTTGTGCTTGAATTATTTGTAAATTTCTCTCAACAGATGGACGACCTCAGTGGGAGGTAGAAGGGAAAATAATTAGGGAAAAGTGTCAAGGGGTGAGAAACAATTTTTCTTACTTTAGAAAGCTTTCTGTTTTAACAGGAGAAACTAGACATGTTCATTGTTGTTCTGAAATTTTGATTTAATTTAATAGATTGGTGGCTGATTCAGACAGACAACTGGAGACCTCTAAATTGGTGTAATACTATAAAGTAGCCATTAAGATAATCTTTGAAGGAAATGGAAATAGTATGCTTGTGAAAGCGATGTAAAAAGAAAACTGAAGATAATTTTGCTAAGATGACAAATGATTTCCAGGGCATTAAAATTTTTCTTAAAAGCTTAATGATCCCAAAATACGACTCTTTGACTGCTACAATTTCTTTATGCTCTGGCAGATAAACAAAGCATCCTTTAGATGATGTGCCTATTTAATTAAAAATATTTCCTTCAGAACACTTGGTTTAAAAGAATGAAAAAGTTGCCAAATCAAAGTTTGCTTATAGTGCTGTTGTACTATGTAATATGCATAAACTTGAAGTTTGAAATATGCTATTTGGTTTAGTTTTGCAATAAGTGTTTTAGCTTTTCTGTAATTAGGAGCAGTTTCATTTGCATTTGATATGTCAAACCTTTTTGTTTCAACTTTCATATAGGCAAACATCATACTTGAAGTTCCTCCATACCATAACAAAACCATTACAGCTGCAGTTCAGGTGCAGTTTTATCTCTGCAATGGCAAGAGGAAAAAAAGCCAGTCTCAGCGTTTTACTTACACACCAGGTATTAAATACAAAATTTAAAAGTTGCATTTTATTTTGTTTTTTAAATTAGACATTTGACAGTAATTCAGGCAGTCTGGTATCTTTGACAGGAAGGTAAGACTGGCTTTGAATTGTTTGTAGAACAACTTACTTAAGCTTGTCTAATTAAAAAGATGAAATTTAGGGTAATAAGCTACAGTGCTAAGGACACAGCCAGGATTTTCTTAATTACATTTTTTTACAGCATGATTTGCATTCTGCTTTTCTTTGACAATGATGGCAAGTCTCAGAAGCTGCTTTTCTAAATAACCCTAGTGATGACATGTACGATAGTGACATCATAGAAGAACAGGTTTTATGCATTCCCTCCCCCCTCAAATGCAAAAAAAAAACCCCACAGTTTAGATACAAGGAAGATAAAAACATCTCCCTCTGGACACATTTCAGCATGTTTAGAGAAAACAGTTTGTAACTTAGCCAGAAGTGAAAACTGTCCACATTAACTGTACATGGAGTTAAAACACCTTATTCTCTTCCCTGTGGTATGAGGATGTGGTCCACAGTAGATCTGCAGTGTCTGTTCCTTTGCCTGCCACGTACTTTCTTTTCTTTTAAGAAATTCATACCCATTTAGAGTAGTCAGAATTCTCATGGTACCAGGGATGGTGTTAGACCCTTTAGTAGAGTTTGGAGGACTTGAATTTAGTTTTGCTCACTTGTGCTCTAAATTTACCTACTTCACACTTTCATGTGTAATTTAACTAATGTTACCTAGGCATTTGGTACACCAAGTATAAATGAATTCTGTTATCAGGTGATATTTTTCAACCACTCTTAAGAATATCAGCTCCTAAAATAGTTACAAGACATATCTTAAACTACATTTTTGTTTGAGAAAGCCATATTTAAATTATTTAAATGGTGGAATGAAGTAATGACCCTTTAATCTCAAAGCAGTTACTGCTTAAATAAGAAGCAAGTTTAATTACCACTGCAGCCGTTAACACACAAACATTTTAAAATCTATTTTATCCCTAAATTAGCAATTTCTTTAACAGTCTATTGTATAAAGTAATAATTGAGCAGATAAAAGTGCTAGCATTTTTCTACGTGTACTTAAAATCAATATGTTTTCATGACCTTGCCAGTAGCTTAAAAAAGATACAAAAATCTTGTAACTGCAAGTGTGGCAATTTGTAACTGTCTGTATTGGAAGAACAATTGTTGCCATCGTTGAAAGAGCCGCTGTAATTAAACCAGTGCACGCTATTTAGAACTGTAGATTTGGCAATGTGTTGCCCAAGTTCAGCTGTCAGCTTGATCAGAGGCTAAGGGAAATTTGAAACCAGCTAAAAATTTCGTTCCCTTTTTCCTAGTGCCTGACACTGAACTCTTGTCTGCCTATTTTCAGTGGAGCCCTGCAGCAGCCCCCCTCTGACACACACCCCTCTGATGAGCTGTATCCTTTAGATGTACTGGACTTTCTCTGGCTGGGTTGCAAATGTCTTTAAAAAAACCATACATTGCATAGGAGGGTTTTAAAAGAGAAGATAACTGTCTGAATAAATGCTAGGAGAGCTCTTCTGGCTTTTAAGAGTTGATATAGCAGGCATGAAGTTTTAGAAAAAAAAAAAAGCAAGCAAAGAAGGGAGATGAGAGCAAGGACATTAACAATACTGCTGTGGCTGTTAAACAGCCATTAGTGTGTATTTGTGACAGGATACACATCGGTTGGAATTGTAACACAGCATTTTACTTTTTCTAGTAATAATGAAGCAAGAGCACAGAGATGAGGTGGATTTGTCTGCTGTTCCATCCTTGGCCCTGCCTCACACAAGCAACGTCCAGGGCCTGCATTCAATCCGAACTCAATTGCCTTCACCAGAGCAAGGGCATCCACATGACAATTTACTGTCTACATCACCCAGGAGCCTTGTGTGTTCAGTTCAGCCACCATACACAGCCATGGTGACCTCAGCAGTATCCCACCTGCCACATATGCAAGGTAGAAACCTTAGTCCAAGCGAAGAGTGTCATGTTTTACCTCCTGCTGTGGTTCAGTCTTTTCAGGTAACATCAGCACCTCCTGTGAGGCCTTCTTACCAGCCTATGCAGTCTAACGATGTATACAATGGACAGTCTGGTCTTCCTATGAACTCTGCCTCCAGCCAAGGATTTGATGGTATTTCGTTTCAGCAAGACACGGCTATACCTCATTTGATAAACCTTAGCTGCCAAGCTCTCCCACCAATGCAGTTTCATCCTTCAAATCCAGGTTCCGTGTCAACGTCGAGTACAGCAGGGCACCCGCTAGCACACTCGGCTCATTCAGGACAGTCATCTTCTCACCTACCGTCAATGGGATACCACTGTCCAGGTGCTGGGCAGGCCTCCATCCCCTCTGCAATGAGTCGGTCCCTTGGGCAGTCTTCTCCCCAGCTGCAGCAAGTCCCCTACCATTCTACAAATCCTGCAGCCGCTTCCTCCCCATCTCCAACAGCCTCCCACCCGTTGGTCCATTCGCCGCTCTCTGGACCTTCTTCACCCCAGCTCCAGCCTATGCCTTATCAATCTCCTAGCTCAGGACCTGCCTCATCTCCACCGCCAACCACTGTAAGTCACTCGGGACAGCACTCCCCTCAAGCACAGAGTCCAGCCCTGGGAGGTCTTAACGCGGCACCGTCCCTCGTACACCACCCTGTGTGCGAGTCATCTCCGTTTGCACCAGATGGGGCAGCTGTTAACATTAAACCAGAACCCGAAGATCGAGAATTGAATTTTCAAACAATAGGACTACAAGACATCACACTAGATGATGGTGAGTAGATAGAATATTTTAATACTGGGATATAACTCTCATTAATCAGTGGGTGTGGGAGGGTTGTTTTGTTTAGAATACACTCTTTGTGGAAGTAAATCTCTGTCATCAAAAGGGAGTTGTATTTTTGTGTCCAAAGCAACAACAACTTTGAAAGCAATGGTATCAGCTGTAGATTTGTAGTTACACTTTAGTCTAATTTGCCCAGACTTTGGCTTTGTCATTAAACAGCACTTGAGGATTAACTCCTACACATTGACTTGATGCCTTCTATACAAGGAATTAACCGGAAGCCTTTTCTGATTGTCTTGTTGGTACGTTTCCATGAAAGTCATACCATTTTATTGAAGTTGCATAAATGTAGTTTGGAGTCTTGTTTCTTGTAGTTGTCCCTGTTTTGAAGGGCAGGCTAGGTTTTTTTTTAAATACATCAGATGCATTTTGGACTTAGTCTCTTCACAGGCACTCTATAGATACACTGTCATCATTCAGGAGTTCTGCTCACAGCAGTGGTTTGCTTTCTTCCTTACCGCTCTGGCTGGCTACCTTTTTGAGACGTTGAGTTGTTTAACATAAGCAGAACAAGGACAGTCTAGTGCTAAAGGCCAGGCTATAATACAGTTCTCCCCTTTGTATTTGGTTGGACAAGTTTTGTAGATTATCACCGTATACACAGAGAGAGAGACAGATCAGATCCTAAATGTCAGATACAAAGCAATTTGAAGAACATGTCCTGTTAGTGAGACTGGAGGAACAGAAGGCCTGGCCTTAAAAAGGTGTGTAAAAGGTGCTTGGTATTGATCATGGGAATCTTATAGTATCTCTTTTCTACAGTAGTCTTAACTGTTGCGGGTTTGTTTGTTGTTTTGGGTTTTTTTAATCATCCCTAGTAATTAGTTAATTGCATCTGCAGTAGTGTAAAGAATTAAGTGTAGGCCACCTCTAAAACATCCATGTCACTCCTAGTTCTTTGCATACATGGAGCTTTGCTCTTGTTACCTCCAGTCAGTAGTAAGAAAAATTAGTAAGAAATGCCTTTAAAGACACAGCATACTAGGAAGAAAAGGAGAAAACCTGATAATACAGTTGGGCTTTCACTCAAATGGCCACCCTAATTAAACAAAGCTCTCTTTTTAGAAACACTGTTTATCCATCAACTTAACTGTATTTAGAAAGGAAGGAAGAGACTGATTCTATCAAGGACTTGCTGAGAGGAGAAGAGCAAGGCTTTATGAAACAATGCAACAACAAAAAACAAAATTAACGTTTTCTACTTCTGTACTAGAGGGGTGAGAGAGAAATGTTTTAAGAACTGTCATATTAGAACCTACCTTTTTCTCATTCTTCTTCCCTCCAGACCCACAAAAAAGATGTAGAAATAAATAAAATCCAACTACATCCTGTAGTTAAGCTTTTCACAATATAGCAGAAGCATTTAGCATTTATGAGCATCTTGGCAGTTTGTTTATACTATAGGTGTGAACAAGGCAGCTGAAATGACAAGAAACAGGCACTTGATCATTTCTATCCTTACCCATGTCCATCATCCATCCTGTACTCTGTTTTACACTCATCAAATAAAGGTCCCATTTCTTCCCCACTTGAAAGAGAAGCTAGTCACAGGTAGACTCAGTCTGGCTGTATGATGAGGCCTTGTTAGTTTTCTCCACTCTGTTTAAAAAGTGCTCCTAGTGTGGTGGCTTATTTATCCCCCTGTTCAAGGTGTAGATTTAGATCAATAGCATTAGAATAGATTTAAAATTTAATTCCATGTGGGTTTCATTTTAGGAGTGAATTTACCTTGGATTTCACGGCTTCGTACAGCGATGCCATTTCAGTCACGTACGTACGTAGTTAGCCAGTTTTAAAGCATTGTGATAGGCTGTATTCAGCAAGTCAGGATGACCTTCTACTAATCCTTTTACATTCTGTTACTCATTGCATCTCCATTACATAAAACTGGAGATTAGAAAACCCAGTGTGCTGATTTACTATAAATCATGACTAGAAATCCTCGTAACTGTTTTGTGTACATAAAGCAATAACTCTGTTTTGTCAGACACATTTCATGTAGAATTCTATGCCATTTGCATTCATTCATTTTAATAGTTCTGTGATAACTCTCTGTTTGATAAATTCTCTTGCTGGAAAGCTCAGAGACTCTTCTGATCTTTGCTAGAAAATTTGTACATCTTCAGAGGTAGCTTTTTACTGTAGCTTCTAATTCTGATGAATCACAGCAGCAACTAATAAAGTACTGGGGAATGACTGTATTTCTCTCTGAATTTAGAACTTGCACATTAACAAGTCAATCTTAATTGAGGCAGCATTCTGCCAAACAGCACTGAAGATCTACACAAACAATCAAAATACTGAATACTAGAGTCCAGCTTGGTATGGAGGAGAGTGGCTCAAACTCGACTTACTGCTGGTGCAACTTAAACCTGAGATGTTCTTCAGATATTGGTCTCAAACTCAGGGGGTTTTCTGCTATCTCAGAAACACAGAATAAAATGTTGCACCTTGCAGCACGCCCAGCATGGATTTGTGTGACAAGAACTCTCACCTTTGTTGTGCACAGAACTCTCACATTATTCCTGTTGATAAAAGGCATTCCAAAAAGTCTGCTAGTATGAATTGTTTAGTAAGGTTGTGTTCTAACTCCTCCTTTCTTAGTGCTTGATAATATTAATATACAGAATACTATGGAGAGGGCAATAAAAAAGCAGTTTACTGTTCCAGTTCTTCTCAGAAGCTTATGGGCTCCTGCAGTGCCGTGTTGAGGAAGGTTATAAGGCAGAACCTGAAACGTACTGGAAGAGAATGGGAATCTGCTTTTAGAAATGGGTGTTGCAAATGAAAAAGATCCAGACTGAGCAGTAGATTAAAAGGAAAAGTCTGGAACAATAAGGAAAGGTGAAGAGAATGTTATTTATCTGGGATTGTCAACAGTTAAAGGATGCTACAACCCCATCATCTAGCGGATTCATTCACTGTGCTCACAAAATCTATGCCAGCAAGGCATTTATTGAGAAAACCAGTTACAGAATGCTGACATGTAAAGAGCTTCAGATCAATCCTCAGGTATCTGTGACCAGCAAATGCATGAAAGTTCCTGTTTGCCCCTGACAGCCACAGAACACATTGCTACTAATTCAGAGTAAACTTACTGCACAACTGCTAAAAGATTTCCATTTAAGAACTAGAAGAGGTTAGAAACTTACTCTCTGAATGCAAGTGGTATGTCTATGTCATAGTGCAGACACTCAGAATAGTAGCAGAACTGGAAGGAGTCAGGCATCCCTTGTGATGCTGGCAAAAATATGCTTAGACACTTTCTCACTGCTTTCTGCTGCACAGCATGTGTCCTCTAGCTCCAAGGTTCATGCTTAATGCTGACTATGTTAGATTCGCCTAGGTTTTCACATGAGAGAAAGGGGTAAACATGACTTAAATTTGGGTTCACTATGATACAGAAAGGTAGAGACTGACATTGTAAGCACAACCTGAACAGGGATAGGTGTTACTGTACCAAGTAACTGCAGACCTTGTGCTGTGACCCTGCAGGCACCTTCAGACTGTCTATATAGCTATAAACAGCATGTGCACAAGAAAACTATATACCTCCTAGCATTTCATACAGCCTTATTTTATCAGTTAATACACAAAAAGAAACCCAACCCAAAACACCACCTTCATAGTAAAGTTGGCATTGACCCTGAAATTACTAAAAGTAAGGCTGTCTCATGGTTTAAAATGGTGACTCACAAGGCAACCCACCCTGTCCTTGATAGTTTGCCATCGCAAACGGCTTGCTGTATGACTCCTTTTGCTCACAAAGCAAGAGAATCAGCTGGCTGGCTCCACAGCAGAGAAGACTGAGGGTTAATTATAGCCTGGCAGCTTTTATTTTTTAGGGAAAGTTGACACTGTACTACTTGTGGGTCCCGTGGAGTCAAAACTAGGCTAAATATACTGCACTAACCAATGTGCTGTGGCTGCCGGAATTCTTCCTGTAAATGCAGCTGATAGGCTGGGGGCGCTGACAGAAGAAGGCCTGTTTCTGGGGAAGCGTATCGTAACGTTCTCCGAGGTTTACCAATCCTCATTACCTCTGGAAATACCACAGTGCACTCCTGTCCCCTGAAACACCTGAATTCCAGGTGGCTGATGCAATACTACCCAACCCAGACAGTTGATGTGAGCTGCCATACAGTGTCTTTGCAAAGCATATTGAAAAACCTCCCCCTCTGCTACTTGCACAATTGTTTGCAGTGTCACTAGAGCATTCTAGAATACTTTGGGGGATCTACTTTTCTAAACCAGTATGTCTTCTGTTCTAAGTCCCATTGTCCACACCCTATTTCAGCTCCAAAGTATTAAAGGATACACAGGCTAAACTTTTAATCAGATAGTGCTACACAAAATGAAGTAGCTTGACTGCTGTAGGAAGAGATCCTGGAAACCAAGTGGTATAACAGCAGAAACTTTTTGGTCCTCCTATATCCATAATAGAACTCTGACTTTTGAGTTGACTTAGTGCTTTCCCCTGAATCTGATACAGATAATTGAGGGTTTAAGTTTTTTCTTAACCTTTCTTTACTTAAGGGAGGAGCCAAGACAAAGAGGTAGTTCATAAAAGCATGAATTTGTGATCAGTGAAATAGATCTACAGGAGGTCAGTTTTCTTGCTTTATATTTCAGTGTAATAGTTTTAATTGGGTTCTATTCTTTGTATACAAAACACATTTTAGTATTGGTTAGGGAAGTAAAAACCTCTCTGAAATGTTTATGAAATTATGAGGTAGAAAGGCATTTTTAACATGTACTTATCTGGTACCTCAACTTCTATCTAACTTCAGTGGGCGCTGAACAAAAATCTGTGCTATGTTACACACTTTAAAAGGCTGTTGCTTTATTTACCACGTTTCACAAACAACAAATACTGTGTGCCCGAGGCAAGTGCAGGCTTCATTCCAGAAGATGCTGGCTGGAGACATGTTATGTGCTACACATGGCATGTTTTGTCAGGGATTTATGAAAGCAGAAACTCAATACCGTCAGCAGCTTTGTTAGGACATGCAAGAACTTCCCAATCCCAGAAAGTATGACATTAATTAGAAAAATTGCTGAGAATCATATTGCTCTGCTAAAGTGTCAGATAGTCCTTACTCTATAAGCTATGCAGACTTTATAGTGCAGAGACTGTTGCTTAAAAGAGCTGCTAACTCCACTGTTCTCTCTGGAGGCTTTTAGTCAGTGTGTTGGTTGTCTGCTCCTTGGAAAGCCTGAGCTTTAAAGAGGCTTCATCCCAAGGTAGTTTCCTGCCCATATCCCTAAATTAGATCTTTATTTAAATGTCACTTTCTTGCTGGTTCTACCATAGCTGATGGGAATATGTTCTTTTCTTAATCTATTATTTGCCAAGAGTTTGTCCTTCATCTGCTCCTTGCCTTCAGAATGCTTTCCTCTTCCTATTTAAACACATGTAACATTATGCTTTAAACATAAAGAAGCATTAAGAAGTCATCCAAAGAAGCAATTTGAACTGCTGGAATTTCAGGAGGAAGTAAGAACAGACTGTTTCATTCTCCCAGGAGTCATCCCTAAGCAGGGCTTAGAAATCATGCTGGCAAAGCAAATGTGTGGCTCTATCCAGAAGACACAAATTACCAGTTTCCACGGTAATTTTGTTAACTGTATTAAAGCCCAATTTACTAAACTTGCAGCTCTGTCTTGAGCAGGAAAAAAAATCCAAACCTAACTCAGTCTGCCATTGCAAGTTCTGCATAGTCACTAATGACAACTGAATAAACACACATTTGTTGGTTAAAGTAATAAATACAGTGTTCTACATTCATTTTTCCTCCAGGAAAAATGGTTCAGTGGAATACAATTCTCCACTTCCTCTTCAGTCTCTCACATTGCCTTGGCCTAACAGAGCCACCTACACCAAGACAACGCTTAGCTTTCCGGCACCTCAGGCTGGGCATGCCCTGACTGCAGATCCCTACCTTAGGCAAAACACACAGCTCGTCTGACCAGCAAGGGGGAAGCTAACAGCTGTGTACAGTAACAGTTTTCCTTATTTAAAGGACAGGAAAAGTAAAAGTTTTATTTACTAGTATTCTTTTGCCTACCTTGTTCAGTGGAGGTCCTGTAAAGGAGCATGAGCACTTTTAATTTGACCACAGTAAGTAAAGCAGGTTGAGAAAAGTTGCTGGAGGAATGTTCTAAAGTAACACAAATACTAAAATGAAATTTATATAGTATAAAATTCATGATGGTACAACAAGGCAGACATCCAAAAATATTAACCATTACCTTTACGGCTTTGGCTGCTAACTGAAAAGTAACCAAATATAAAATATAGGTGATACTGTTTTTAATAGGCACTCCAATAATTTATAAATACTTATGGCAACATATGTAGTAGCTGTGAATGAAACTGGGTATTTAAAGTTAGTGCTATTAAAAGAAAACTAAAGTCACTGCCTGGTTGAGTGAACTGTAACTTCTTGGTTTAGTCCAGTCAGTAGTTATGTCTGTCTTCTTCTCTGACACAGACAGTTTTATCTCTGACCTGGAATACCAGCCATCAGGTTCAACAGAGAAATGGACTCCACATTCAGCACTCATGTCCAACTCCTATGTGGAAAATCTAGAGGGTGAGTCTCCTTACTGAAATGCTTCAATGTTTGATATTGGAGCCTTAAGTATTGCTATAAATGGACACCTGTGTATTCTGAGAGTTGGAAATTCAGAAGTCATGAACCAGGTGTATACTCATTCAGTAAAAACCTCCCCTTAGAAGTCGATGTAGCTGCCACAGAACTTCCTGAGTGCTGTAGGATCTAGTGAAAAACAGAAGAGCATATGAAAATCTTAAGGCGAATGCGAGCAAGGCTGTAGAGGGGCCAGATCAGTTAACTCTGAGGAACGCAGAGTGTTTCCCCTTTTTGAGAAGGGTGAAGCACTGTCAGTTTAAATAGGTGGGATACAGTGGTGTGCGCTACCAAGCTAAGTATTGGGAAAACAGAGTCATAAATAGATTTGGAGTTGAATGTGCACTATAATTGAGAAGGATCATCTGGATTTATTTTAAGTTGCTTTCAGCTTCTGTATTTCACCTATAAACAAGTTAATTACGCACTGTGACTCTCTTGAATAGTAACAAACACTGCTAGAAGTTGACACATGGTATATTGGTCCTGTTTGTATTTATACTCATTTTTGGTTTTTACTTTATTACAAACATGCCTAAAATGCCAAAGAACTGTACCACCCCCCCCTTTTTCCCCCTTCTCTCTCTATATATACACACACATATATATATAAACACAAATAACACCTTTTACCTTCCCCATAGATTTTTAAAGGGGAATACCTGTAACTGTACAGTAGATTTGGATTGTTAACAGTAACCAAGCTCTGTGTATAGCTGTAATAAAGCTCTCACACAGCGTGCAACTGATCTTAAGTTTGCCCATGAAACTGCAATAAATCACAATATTGACCTTCACCATCTTTCAAAAAACTGACTTAGCTTTGCTTTCCTTACACATCAAAATGTTATTAGTAAGTAGCTACTATGCAGAATGGCAAAACTAGAGAGTAGACTCTGTACACTAGGTTCACATTTCTATATCTTCAAACAGCAAACTGGTAAAATACCAGTTATGGCTTAAATGATTTCTGTATTCTAAACTACATCCCACACAACTCAGAATCTGGTAGGTAAGGAATAATTGTTGAAGAGCAGGAGTTTTTGAAAAATGGGAACTCAATTTAATGATAAAATAACCTCCCAAATTACCAGTATCGTCAAATAGAGTGACCTGCAGGTTGCCAAACCCCAGGGTTACAAATCATACACCAACAGGGCCCTTTTGAAAAGGGCACACAAACAAAATCAGACCCAGAAAAAAATATGCTTGCATACAAATGCTGACATCTGAGAAATACTATTGAGAAACATGGCATTTTAAAAATTTAAATAAGGGGTATTTCAGGTATTTGGTCTAAGTGTGGTACTAGTACAAGAGATGTTTGCAAAGGAAAGAGAGTAGAATGGTTCTGTACCTTGGTGAATGCTTAGTGTCAGATCAGACAAGCTAACAGCATCAGCTGTCTCTTAGCATTCGCAGAGAGAGGGGGAATGAAGTACAGAGCCATGCAGAAGCATGCTAGTATTTGGCTGGCGTTTGCTTTAGAGATAATGCCTTTAATTCTGATGTTAGACTTCAAACAGCTATCTTGGAGATCATGCTACATCTATATAAAGTACTCAGTAAGGTGGTACAGGTATACAGGTTGACCGACAAATTATACATTGGTCTCCTCACACTGAGAGAATAAATTAAGGTGACACTGTAGAATTGATTAAACAAGCCAGTGGGGAAAAAAGCATGGATCTTACAAACATATCAAAGCACTTTAAATTAATAAAGTTTTTAAAAAGCTATCCAAAGCACTCAGCAATTTATTATTAAAAGCACCAGCTTTTCACGATGGTGTCGTGCTTCATAACAAAAGAGCTTTGTTCTGTTCAAATCAGCTAACAAGGGTAACATCTTGTAGGTGAGAATTTCTCCCAAAAGGTTGCTCAGTACCACTCACAGGATGTGTCTCCATTGGAACAGCTGATAAGATTACTGCCCCTGGCTGTATATGTCACTTGCTGCACAAATGGCTGAACTGTTCAACCTAATCTTAGTTTATTTTAGAGCTCTGGATTGCAGATTCCCATCGTTTTTGATCTTCCTGAACAGTCTGGCTCTTCATGCAGCAAACAGCTGGAGGACAAGCTTTATCAGCTGTCTCAGTGCTAGTCCTCAGTGACCAAAGCCCTCAACCTAAAACCTCAGGGCCGGGGGAGGAAGGAAGAAGAAGCCTCCAAGGAGCAGTGGCCTGGTTTGCGGTCCATCTCAGGGGCTCAGCTGTCTTTCATGTGTGCAGTCAGTAAGGATTTTAAGAAGAAAACAGAACACTCTGAAATCACACCCAATAAAACAGAGTATGTGTTGCTCTTGTTTTACAAGCCTGACAGCAGATCCAAAAGCCAGAGCTAGTTATCTTCTCCTCTCCTCTGCTGGTGTTGGTGTTAGTATGCTGCTTCATTTTTTTGAAGTGTTACAGGGGCTTGAGCCTCTACGGTGCTGTGTCAATGCAGCACCTTCCGGCTTTTTCAGCGCAGAACCAACTAAACAAAACTTTGCAATACAAAACTACAGTATCACCAGCATTGTCAGGCCCAATCTAACCCGGCTGTAGCAGAAGGTTTTCTCCCCACCATGTTAAATTCTGTTCTGCACAATCTATTTTAACTGTTAGCATAAATTTACCAGCCAGCTTAAACTATGTATAAATACTAAGGAAGAAAAAGGTGAAACTATTGCAAATAAAGTAACAGCTGAATTTTTAAGATCTGGGATAACTGCCAAAGGGGTCAATAAAATAGACATACGAAAGTTATTAAAATCATCTCCATTTCACAGTCAGATTAAAAAATATAATTAAAAAAACCTATTGCATTTTGATCCACACCGTATCTGACAAGTTCTCCAAATGCAGTTATCACTTTTGTGTTGGAGTAATCGGCCACATTTCTGTGCAGTGTAGCGTGTGCCACCCCTCTCTCTTTTGATCTGCTCCAGGAGCCTTGACTGTTAGCACATGAAACATTTGATAACACTTTTGACATTGTCCACTCAATTAACACTGGTCATCCAAAATTTTTAGGTGATCAGTAGGTAGTAAATGAGTACTAAATATTAGCTAGACTTCTGTAATTATTTAGTATGCAAAATATTTCTGGTTCCTTACCTCTCTTCAGTAGAGGCCCAGAGTATGGGATGAGCAGGCAGAACACCTGGCACCACACAGGCAGGGATTTAGTCTGAGGGGAGGTAGAAGGTGGTAGAGGGAAGGATTCAAGGTCCTACTCGCATGACTGTTCACCTCCACCTTAAGTCTCATGATACTGGCTCTCTTTAAAAAGGCAACAGAAGCATAAACCATACAAGACAAATGAACCTCGCAGACATACCACAGAGAACCTGAACAAATACTTGGGAACTGTATTGCTGAAGCCTGAACAAGCTCTGCAGCCTTCCTCTACAAACTAGTGCTGAAGAAAGGAAAGAAAGGTTGTAAAAACAAGAGTATCCAAAAAGACACGTGTCTTGGTTTCTGGTATCTGGTTGCTGACTGGATAGCTGTTAAGATTGAGCAAAAGGGCAAATGATATCTTTCTTAGCTGTATTTCTAGGACAAGCAGAGCCCATGCACCCCATAGTCCAAAATAGGAAAGGTGGGTAAAGTGTTCTTCTGGAAATAGAGAAAGGAAGCTTTCTTTTGTTTGAAAGCATCATAAGTTTACAGTTTTAAATCACAGATCACTAAATGTTCTGTGATTGACCCTGTGTAGAAGGAGGTAACATTTCATGTATTCAAATATTCATCTTTAGATATCCATTTTTTAAATTAATACTATTGTCTCCATCACAAATTAATTAGCTAGGTAATAGCTGTTAGATGTCCTGGAGTTAGAGCAAGCTATTGAGTGTCCTGACAGAATCTGATGGAGTGTAATTCTTACAGGTGAACATCTAAAGTTTGTTTAAAACAAACAAAAAAGAGTCTTGTTTTTTGACAGCTGTTTATTTATGCATTGTGTTGGCCCAGTAAAAATACTTGAAAAAGTATGGTACCTGCAGTCAGACACTACTCACTGGCATTGTGCCAGTTAAGTTCATTGAACCAAGGATTTTTTTGAAATCATATTAATTACAAGTCTTGTAACGCTCCAGGGTTGTTCCAGCTCATCTGAGCCCTTTTAACCTTGGGGCTGCAAGATCATGTATTTGTGCAAAAGCACACCCTTGCCAGTGACTGATTTGAGATAACAGATACCTGCTCCACGGTTACAGATGGGTGTGATTTTAAACCTTTCTGAAGGAAATTAAAGAATAGAGACAAAGCTTGTTTTCAGAGGTGGATTTGCTATACACCATACATCCTTCAGAGCACTCCACTAGCACTGCATTTTCTTTCAGACCCACTTAGGCTACTGCTATAGCGGAAGGCAATGCTCAGACTGCTGAGCACTCCATAAAGCACAGTTTACATTACCCATAGATTATTTTATTCCTTCTACTAGACAAGAATACTTGGTATGGAGCTAAATCCTGCTATGGAAAATATTAAGAAGGGTGGTGAAGTGTATCAGTATTATTCTGTGAAGTGACCCAACGGAGAATACAAGAGCAAAAGCCCATTTCCCAAATCTGTTCAGATTTTCAATAAAAGCAAACAAAAAGTTCTTGGTTTTTTATTAGGAATGGTCCTTAAGAAAAGAATCCCATTAAATGCCTGTTTATAGAAGGCCCAAACAAACGTCAGAGGCTTTTCTTTTATTGCTATAATTCAACACATTCCAAGTCTTGCTGAATAAGAGATACTGCACGCCTACTGCCACCCAGTCACGGGGAACAACATGACTGCCTTCCTTTTCTAACTATTAAATAATAATGTATATTCTGGTTACCATCTAATACTTACCTACAATTTGTAATCACCACTTAATGCAATATTTTTCATCCTCACTTAGAATATCATTCTGTTCTCTTATACTTAGCATGGCCATTTTGTAAAATGGACATTTGTATCACTGCATATACACTTATCCTTGGTGTATATCCTATGGTGTTTGTCAAATTCCAAACTTCATTTTACTGAAATCAATTATCTAGGCTTTAGCGTAACAGTCCCAAAATTCTCTTGTGCTATTTTGTCATGTTCACGGTGGTGCCCCTTACTTGGAAATAGTAGTAGTTGGCTGATGTTCGCTGAATTTGACACATACAAACTGATGCGCCCACCACATTAGTCAGCCTTAATTCTTTGCTGTAGAAAAGCTGACTGATAACTACAAAGTGTAATACTAAGAGAACAAGGACTTTTATTTCTTTTCCCCTCTCTCAGCTGTTATTGAATGAGGTTCTGCATTCATCTTCTGTTAGCTGCACGAAGGCTTTGCACACAATATTCCTTTTTAAAAGGGATACACATAAAAACAGCCCCTGTTTTTCTGTGTTTTTTGTTGTCGTTGTTGTAGTGAATGAGATCATAGGAAGAGACATGTCACAGATCTCAGTGTCACATGGAACAACAGTGGCCAACCAGTCTGCACGTACCTGTCCTGGATCTCTGGAGACAAGAACATCCGATGGAATCCAGTAACGGATAAGCTTACAACTCAACATCCATGAAAACTTAATGCTTTCTCTGAATATTTCTTCTTCCTCTTCCGATTTACTGTGCTTCCAACTCTGTGGCCTTTATGAACTGGAACAATGGATCCTTGCAAAGCCCTTTTAGTGGGTTACATTTTTGACGTAGAGATAGAGCATTTTAATTAATAGTTCCTCAGATGCTGTAAAAAGACTTCTTAAAATGGACACACAGAACCTACAGCAGATATTTTAACCATTTTAAAGTTACAAACAAGCTTTGCTTTTTGCATTTTAATAGAATACTTTTATATTGTAAGTGCTTCAGATGTGTGGAGATGTTAGTTTGCTCTTATAATATTCACAATACTGAATGTGGAAAAGGATTTTAATACACATCTTCAGTGTGCTGCTTTCCCTTAGAAGTAGTATAGTTTGTAACTGATGATTTGTAACACCTTTTGGTCATTTTGGAAAGCCTTTAAAGCCTCTATTGTTTAATTTTTATTTTTTTTTTTTTTAAATATGATCTTCCAGTGGCAAAATCATACCAGTCATCTGAAGCCAATGCCATGGAAGCCATTGTGTATACAAATACTGTAGTGTTTTCTTTTTTAGATTCATAGGAAGCAAAGCCAAATGTAGATCTGCACTTGTTTATAAACTGAAAATGTTACTTGATAGGCTGCAAAAAGACCATTCCATCATGAAAGTGTTGGGATAGAAATGACATTCCAAATAACTTTTTTAAACCTTTGTGGATAATCTTCCTGTTCTTTATTAGCACAGGCTCCTTCTTGAAATAGCTTTTTCTTAGAAACTTACATTTGTAATCAAATTTGAGCAGTAGAATTTTAGATTAAAGGACAGTGACATCACGGCTATGTTAGATACAGGAGAAATTTTAATATTTGCTAAGGATCTATGTGTTCCTGTTATCCCTGCAGAACATGGTTTTGAAATCACCAAGTCAGTGGCAATTAAGCTTTCCATGCAATAAATCATGTGATCACATCTGTATTTTTATACGCTGTATGCTCCACCATGCCAGTCAGTAGTCCTAAGGAGATGACAATTACAGTTCCTTCAATATAAGCTGTTATTATAAATGGCATTTTGATAAAAAGTCATTTACTGTGAATTGCTGATTGGGTCTTAGAATTTGCCCATGTTTAACCGTAAACATGTGAAGCAGAAGCTACCAAAGAAATACACAAGATGTCCTCAAAGGATGCTTTGCCCTTACCTGCCTAATCTATTGCATTTCAAACTGTCTATGTAGTTATTAAAAATTTCAGGCCTCTATGATCAGAAACCTAGGAGAGGATCTGAAACTGCCTGCTTAGGCCACAGACATCTCCCTCCCCCAGAAGACACCACCAATTATGAAGCTTTCTGATATGGAAGATACAGGGTATAATGCTCACGGCAAAGGAAGTTCAGAAATACTGAAGCTCAAAACATTGCAGATGTTACAGTTTCCCACTTGGGCAAGCCACGATGCTCTAATGAAAATCAGGAGCGAATACACTAAAAACTTTGAGATCTAGAAAGCATATTTGAGACAACTGTGGACATTTTCTATGTGTAATAAGTGTGGAGCACATCCCTCGTTCTATAGGAAATTACTGTAGACTCTTAAAATTACAGTAAAATGGTCTTAAAGTGGAAACCGTTCCTGAACTCTAATACCTGTAAGAATAAACACGGATTCTACTGATGTTGCATGTTGGCAGACAGTCATGGGGAAAACCTTCCACCAAGCCTTTTGCTGGCAAAACATTACACCTAAATTTAAGTCAGTGCCCAAGCAATAGCATTAAAGTAGCTATAATTGCATCTTGGTAAGAGCTGTATCAGGAACTCATAAAAAGACCACGCGTGAAGTGGGTGAAATGATAACTCTTGCCCGCGCAGGTGCTTTTATGAGCACAGCCCAAGGATGCTATCTCGACGCTTTGCAGTTCTTTCAAACACCACAGTGCAAGGCCACCGTGTGCATGCTGGGAACCTTAGGGATCCTTCCTGTGAATGTATTGTTCAATGGTGCAGATCTGTAAATTTGCAGGAAAAAATTGGCAGGGCCATAATCTAAAATGTGTGATATTGTAATTGTCTGTCAGCGATGGTGCTTTACTCATTGATGTTAAAGAGCCTAGAAAACTATTCACATGCTCAGAAATTCATCTAGTTAGCATTTTTAACACCTTTAAAAAACAAAGAAACCCAAACCCTCCCAAACCAGATACCATTGTAAACTATGTAACTGTCTTCAGCCTGTGTGCTGGTGGCAAGGCACGTTCCACTTTTCAGTCATGTATTGGGTCTTTTGCATTAACCAGTGTTTGTAGGAGAATTCCAACTGAAAAGCTTTTCATACTGTATGGGATTCATGCTCCTTTGTCCTTACAGGTACAGATTCTCCTTGCAAGTTCTCCAAGTAGCTGGAATTTACACTGTACCTAAAATACAGGAGCCCCAACAATCTGGACTTGCTATGCACTAAATTTTTTGATGCCTTTGAATACCTTGATGCCTGTAGACATAGAAATGCTTTCCTATTTAAAAATGAAATTAAAAAAAAAAAAAAAAAAAAAAAACCAAAAAAAAACCCACAACAAAAAAACCAGCTTTGGATACTAAAGCAGTTTTGTATTTGCCTTGTAAAAGCTTCAGTGCAAGGGTCTTAATTTTATTTTAGCTTGTGTGATAACGTAGGTAAAGACTGTTAATCTTGTATAATTTCAGTGATAGAAAAAGCACACAATCTGTATTGGACTATGCAAATTTAATTAAACCACAGAACTCAGCAACTGTTGAGAATTTGTTGGCATCCACTTCCTTGTCCTTAAGTCATTTCTGCTCCCCAAGTATTTTTCCAAAACTTTTCAATCATTTAGATTATCCCAAAGGAAAGCCCTAATAATGAGGGAGCTTTTCCATAAGGAGAGTCAAAGATCAATGTTACAAATGAAAAATGAAGGGGTAACGTGTAAATCCGGGGCGGGGGGAAGGAGTGATTTCTGAAATGATCATGAAGTAGCAATCTGAATTTCTGTAGTAAAACTTGTACGTTATCAGGGGAACTGCCATCCTTTTGAAACCAAAGAATGAAAATAACCAGACAAGTTTGTTGTGATACAAACAAAGCTTTGAAACTCTATTTTTGATACTCACAATGGATGTCATTCCTTGAGGTTGGGAAATTGTTCAAATTGAAGTTTTATATTTAAAAATGTGGGACAATAAAGATTAAGTTCTAGATGTTTACAGAGCCTTGTATTGTAATTTCATGTACATTTTGTATTTTAAACATTTTTGTAAGTTATGATTGCAGTGCTACTTGCAGAAATAAAGGGAAAAAACTTGCATTTAGGCTCTTTAATCGTAGTGTTCAAATAAATCAAAAGAATGGAAATGCATTGTGCCTACGAAACCGCAGAGCTAACTGCCGCATGGGAGAAAGCACATCTTGGTTGCAACGGGCTTCCTTCCTTCCTCCCCTACACACTCCCTCCCTTCCCTACGTGCTCCCTAGTCCTCCCCTACACACCACCTCCCTCTCACTCTGTCACCCACGCTTCCTGGGCCTGTGTCTCCCTACCTGCATGATCCCTTGCCCTCGCCTCTCCCTACACCTCCCCATCTCTCCTGGCCCTCCATCTCCCTGTCTCGTTCTCTCCCTCCCTCCTTCCAATTGCCATGTATCTTCTAGGCTTTATTGTTCTACACCATGTTCAACATCCTTTTTTCAATACCCAAACTCACTACCTGCATTTGCGTAGAATTCTATCGACTGTAAAAACTCCCATTTCTTTGGAACAGCACAGCCTGAAGTACCTTACAATTCCAAGTCATATAAATAAAGTGATTTAAATCTTTCATAAACAAAGTAGCGAACATTGAAAAGGCAATGAAAGACTGCCTTTCCACTCAGCTCATGAAATAGCTTTTAAACTGCTCTGTGTTTCATTCATCCAAAGTACACCCCGGTAGCTTATGCAGCGCTCAAGGCCACTTTGCAGGACAGTGGAGATCTGCTGCGAATAGGCCCCAGCAAGAATCAAAACTCCACATCACACAAAGTAACAAGTACTCTTAAAAAAAGCGATCCCATCACAGCGCTATGCAAAGCCTGCTTGTCCAGCTGGCCTGGAAGTATTCCTCAAGCTTTCAATTTTGTTTTAAAAACCACAAGCACCTTCATATATTCATTTGCTATTCCTGCCACTCCCGCAAGTCAGATACAATCACATTTTGTATTTTCAACAGCACACTGACTTTTTTAGGCTTGCTTTTGCATCTGTTTAAGAACAATTAGACACAACTCGGCCTTTCACTGAGTTTTCAGGACACCGTTCTGGAGTCGACTGTCTCGCAAACAAGCGGTGAGTGCTTCACATACATGAATCCAGCTTACACTTCGTAAGCTTCCCAAAGGCACGGACATCAGGAGTAAAGTGAACAATTAATGGCGCACCAGCTTTAGCCTTCTATTTGCAACCGAGGCAGGGGCATAAGATCACCTGCAGTTTGAGTTATTTCTCCCCATTTGTATGGTTTGAGTCACTGTATTCTCAGTACGACCCCCACAAAATACACATAAGCAGGAATAGCAGATGACATTTCACAGGCAGAAAGGTCACTGAGGATAACGGCTTTGGGGCACCTGCACTGAACCTAACAGCTACTCAAGAGCTTCACAACTGCTACAGTATCCCTCTATACCAAGCTCCAGTGAAGCCACTGCTGCTTCTGCTTCTAATTAACTAAGGACTGGCCTATATTATACCTTTTTCAGACTGTAAACTGTGACAGAAAATTGCCTTGCCCAGAACACACAAAGGGAATGACAGCTGCCCAAGATACAACATCTCCAACTGAAAGGAAAGTCCAAATTTCTGGTACCACTGATGATATGGCAGTCATACATACTTAATTATGGGGCTGAGAACAAAGCAGAGGAGTTCACTGGAGGCCTCCTTTAAAATGAGGAAATGCTAAGAAGCCTAGAAAGAGAAAAGGGCAGGAACTGTGCTAGCCCTGAACGGTGCGTAGTGCCTGGTCTCTCTCAAGAACCAGCAATAAGCTACATACAAGTACATCATGCTGCTTTTGATATACACACTGACAGAACACGTGGCCTCGGTGACACTGGGTTCTACAACAAGGGACAGCATCCACCACAGGTATGGGAGAGGATTTAACACCTCATTGAGGCAAAGCCTAAGCAATTTAGTAGAAGAACTGATGCTTAATATGTGGAAATATTTACATATACATAAAAGGGAAACAGGCTTTATTCTAGGAGGGTAGACCAACTCTCCTACTGAGACAATAATAGGACGTGGAAAAAGGGGGCAGCAGGAGAGATTAAACTCCTATAAATCCTCTAGAGAACATGAAAAGGAATAATAGCTATAAAAGCTAAAGATGCCCCACCAAAAAGGTGGAAGAAAGGTTAAACCCTTAAGTAGCTTTTATCACAAGAGAAAAGAGCAGGGCTCTTTACTGAAAAAAAACAAAAAAAACCCCACACACACACAAAAACCCCAAACCCCCCACACAGCTCTCTCACATAACATAAATCCAATTAGACTAAACATGAGGTTGGATTTTTGTTTCTACTCCTACATCTTTTATTAAAAAAAGCCAAACAAACAACAACAAACCTTCTTGCTCTGAGCAAGACTCTCAGCCTTATCACACTTGGGCTAGTGGAAGTAATCTGGGACCAGTGATACAGATCCTCCCAGTCAGGAACCCTAACTCAGAAGCCAGGATGAGACAGGTTCAGGTGATGCACTAACCAGAGGTGCCCAACTCTCCCTGGACTCACAAAGGAAGTAAACTGGTAAGCAAAAAAATGTGTGGGGAGGGGGCAGGATACTGCTGTTCCAGTGCTTGTTATCTGCAATGGCAGCAAGGCTTCCTGCCAGCTCTTTGGTTAGACAGTATTGTCTCACTCCATTCTGTTGCTATTATTTCATAGTCACAGTCCTCCTTTATAGCTCCAAAATTTTGCTGCTACTGAAAGATCCTCATGTTCACCTAATGCCTTATTTATGCCCCATCAAATTCACTTCAGTAACAGACGGTGGTTGATGAACCCTAGAAATTTTTGACACATGCTTCTCTTCTCACTTTAAAAGTATTTAATAATTAATATATAAACAATTAATGTCCCTCTCTTGTTCCTACAACAGTACAGAATCATCCAAACCACATGAAACAACTGCCTCCAACACCAGCCACGCTAAACAACTGCTCAGGAAGTCTTCAGTTCCCCCCTGCCAGAAAAGACACTGCCTGAAAGACAGTGTTACACAGCTGGTTGTTTCCACAAAACAAATGCACAACTAAATGCACAGGTAGGTGTAGTGATGAAAGGTGGCACTAAATCTTAACAGAACAGATTCCTGGTATCACGAAATTTACCACAGTGCAGGCTTCAAATAAATTAAATGACAGGAACAAAAAACCAAACTAAACAAACTTCAAGCTCTACAACCTTTTTTGTCTAAAAAGTAGTGGAGAAATCTGCCTATGTAAGAGAGAGTTGGCAAAAGGGGCTGGGTTCAGAGGCATGGCCAGGCCGGACTGGTAAAGACATTCTGCAAGGAAAAAACCTTGTCCTTCAGGAAAAGGGCTTCCTGCTACAGTAGGTTTAAGAACAAATCTTTGTTTGCTTAATGTTGGGAACATCCAAATTTTTTTCCTCTAAAAATCCCGCATAATTAAGGCTGGCCTTGGTTGGCCTTCCAGCAGCTACCGGAGCCACTGCCCTGGCTTCCCACAGCTGGAGCAGTGTTGACAGCAGTTGAAGAGCTAAGCTCTTCTCAGAACATGGTGGGTGGGCCGGGAACAGGAGGCACAAAGTGTTGCTCACACTGCACGGCGCTGATCTCTCTGTTCCCCAACACCCTCCTTTCTGCTCTGACTTAAAAGCCAAACCATGCACCTCAGTTTGTCGGGCACCCCTCAATACTTCCTAGAAGCACCTTCCCGTCGGCATGTCCTCCCAGAAGCGGCCATTAAATTACTCTTAGAGCGCTGCAGAAAAGATTACTTGGAAAGCTCCTCATTAGCAATCTTTCAGTGAATGCTACTGTAAGATAAACGCAAATGCACTTCTTGAAAAGGAGGAGTGCTTTCCCATCACGAAGCATTATCAAGAGCACATTATCTTCACCACTTTAATACCCGAGTCAAAAGGCTGTATGTGTGGTTGGACTATTGGTCAGAAATGGACTGCATTTACTGTATTCCCCTAGAAAATCACTTCTTTAAAAAGAAACGTTACTTCTTTGTGCTTCTAAATGAAAGTCTAAGCAATTTCTGTGGGGAGAGGAGGGATAAAAAAATTAAAAATGAGCAAGTTACAGATCCTATATGCTATTGAGATACTACATGGAGAACAAAGATAATTTTAAACTAAACGTTAACATCATGATTCAAATGTAGGCAAAACTAGAGAAGCTCCTTTCAGTAACCAAGTCTAGATGTAAGGGAACATCAGAGGAAACCTGGGCAGGGATGGCTGGTGCTTTGGGCAGACTGATGGTCTATTCTACTGGTGTAATCCTTTCAGAGAAAGGATCAAGAAGAAAAAAAATAAAAATCACACAAGTAGCTTACAAAAATAAATACATAAATAAAAATAATAAGTACATAAATAAAACACTCTACTATGCAGAGGTTGCAGAGTGTCCACCATACTGAAGTGGGGTATATTCTGAAGAGAGAACATACAAAGAACAGGCCAGGGAAATGCAAGACCCTTAGATCTGACACAGCCCAGTTGTTCTGGAAGCACAATTTGAGGAGCTACTCACAAGCATGAGAAGGTAGGAGAAAAGCTTGCCTGTCACACTGATTTTATTATATCACACTTGATATCAACTGCCACTTCCAGTTTCTTTTTAAAAAAAACCCAAATCATCCTATCATGCTTTGCTCCTTTTAGCACCACAAAGCCACCACAGTGACAGGAAGCAGTATGGATTATTTTCTGTGTTGTTCCTGGTTATCTATTGACAAACCTTGCCACTGGTGAAGAAGCAGCAAGGCTGAGTTTCAGCTCGTAGATTTTCATTTGTCATTCACAGAAAACATCTTGTAAACCTATCAAATTTGGAGTGGTTGACAGGCAGCAAGCATGAAACACATCAGCAGAGCCCATTTAAAAGAGAAGATTGGATAACAGGTATTCTCTCCACCACTGTATCTTCAAGTGGAGCAGATTCATACTAGTCACACATAGCAGAGCTACTCACACACTACCCGAACAACATGGGTCTGCAAAACACTGTGTCTTACTTACATCAAGAAAAGTACTGAAAAACTCATCTCTTAGGTATCAGTGTTCCACTGCTGACTTGGGGTCTAAGGATGGAGTGTTTTCAATAACAACATCCAAAAACCATCCTATGGTTTATGTGGGTAAAAAAAAATTAGTTCTAAACCACAGAATCTTATTTTTCCTGGTACACTGAACAATAGAGAAAAACATTCAAGTGGGGGCAGGGAGGACAGTGGTTTTAAGCATTGAGGAAAAAATGCAAGTCCTCTTACACAGAGTGTAGAGTTTGATTTTTAGTGGCACAGTCTGTTAAACAGCAACCATATTTTTCCTGTATACTTCACCAATTTTGTATCTATAGCTAGTCTGAAACCAAATATTTGTGAATTGAGGAATGGGAACAATTTCTGAAGAGACATGCTGTGCTTGCTAAACAGAATTTAAAAGTTACTCATTAATTCAGTAATAGCCTTTCTGAAGAATTGCTGACTCCAGTGCCAGAGATACAAATTCAGGGGTTCTAAGATCCAAGGGTGTCCTGCTTCATTATTAGCTCTGTAATTATACCTCAAACAAACTTATGTGCTTTTTCCAGTGACATCAATATAACTATTACATGTTCCCTCTTGCTAAATAAGCCTTGTTTTACAGGGATGAAAACTGAGATGCTGGCACATGAAAAGTTGTTTCTTGGCTTTTCCTTCTAATTTCAAACCCAATTTCCTATTCTATATCTAGAGGCTAAACCTTCATTTATGCTCAGGCAATGACAGGCACGCAATGAACAAACTGCAATTGGATCCAGCAATGTTTCCCCCACTTTGGTTTAAATAAAGTCCATTATTTGATAATTAGTTGTGACTGCAGCTCACGAGACTAGCAACATTAACAGAATGACCTCTGTGCTGTTAACTGCCTCCCTCCTTGTCCAGCATTTCGATTCAACTACACACAGTGCTGCCAAGGCTGTGTTGCTGGCAGTTCCAGAGCTACCCAGCTCAAAGCTGGTTTACTTTCATCTGCAAAGTGTTTTGAATGATTTTTCTTCTCACCTTCACAGCCCCATTTCTTGAGTAGCCAGAATTACCCCAGGAATAGCCTGCCAACAGTAATGCCCTTTGCCTTCAGCTCATCCCATCCTATCAGCAGTACTGGCTGATACTGCGGGCTGTCTCCCCAGTGTATTTCCAAGCTGCTTTTCCTGCTCAAAGCAGGTCAGAAAATCATACCACCTTCTAATTCCTTAGAAGAGCAACGTTAAACTCTAGGCCATCAGCCAAAACAGTCTAGTCATTACAAACCCTCTGAAAGCCACAATAGCCAAAGTTGAACTTACCCTGTAGTTGGAAGGTCTTGAGGACAGCTTTAGTTACAAGTTAGTACTCTACAACACCACCGTGCTATTTCATCAGAGTAGCTATACATAAAAGAGAACTGGATGATCTGGTGCCAGTGAACAGAACAGGAAAAAAACCAAAGCAAACAAACCCTCACCTCAATATTGCCTTCACTGTATTCACGATTTCCAGTGTTGTTAACAGACTGACTCTGCAATGACATCATCAGTGTCTAGGCCCATGCGTCATACTTTACTTTCTTCTCCAAACCAGCTCCAAAACAGTCCCCACAACTGTTCCAGAATCCTTTATTTTCTGGGAGCTTACTTCTTACAAAGTAAAATCAGGTTACTCTAATAAAATCACTGACATGATGTTACCTTTCAGTCACCAGTATCTTTTAGCTCACCTAAAAGATTAGATGTAGAGACAAGCAGAAGTCACATTTCACTGAAAGCATGGAACCTGCATCTTTATAAGCCTTTTCTTCCTCACAAGCAACAGCAACAGTCTATTTATTATTCAAATGAGTGCTAACAGGTATAATTCCAGATTTTTACAGCTTGTTCAGGATGTAACTGTATGGCCTGCAGATCATCACCTAACCTGCACGCCAGATCCCATCAGAAATATGATGTACTTGACTTTTGAGAAGTCATTTTAGAAGGAGAAAGGAAAATACCATACACAAAACATACAGCACTGTAAGTGATCTTGCTATTTACATTAACCAGGCACAGATTATTTCAGTGCCAGTAAAAAACAAAATCGGTTGTTCTTTAAGTTTCTGCATTGCTTTCCAATTTTTTTTTTTTCAAAAGTTGTAATTACTACTATTGCTCCAATGACTATTCAATGTACTCAGTGTGAGCTTTCACAGCGTAAGTCATGATTACATAAGGACTGCATTGCATCAAACAAAAGACAAAGCGTGTTTAAATAAGAATTCATTGGATTAAATTGCAGTGATAAATGTTAGACTCAAGGCGAGACTTGAACTCATCCTTTCCTCAGTTAACCTCTCCTGCTCTGACTAGAGGTGAGGCAGCACCTATTGTTTGCCTGCCTTTCTGCTGCTCAGTTACAGCACAGGTTTCCTTTCTCCCATAGGAGCTCTTTCTGTACCTGCCACCCACAACAAAGGCAGTCCACACCTCGACAGATCCCTGCCAGTGAACCATGCAGAAAACATCACAGAAAGATCTTACGCTTCCTGATCAGCCCACAAGTGCAGCAAGGAAAGCTAAATTCTACTGCTACTCCTTTGCACACAGCAGAGACATTTTCCCAATACAGCAACCAACAGTTGTTCAGAGCTTTTGGAATAAAACTCCTCTAAGCTTCCCCCTCCCCAAAATACCATCAGATATCCCACCCTCCCTACCTCCCCTCAGTTACTCTGATGTTGTTTCCTTCCACCTCTAATCCTGTTCTTGTGGCTGGTGGTAAGAAAAAAATGTCACAAGGTTTCCTTCATTTTGCTCTTGCATACTTTTTAGCATTACTCTTCTAAAAGCATCAATAGTAAAGATTTTGAAGCTTTCTGCACATAAATCCCTATATTTAAAGCTACATCTGCATGAATTTTAAGCATTCCAAGTTATTTTAAAAGGGACTACACACATACAAGTGACCCATGGCAGGAGTACATTAGCTTTTCCCTCACCCCCAGCAAGCAGAAGATTAACTGCTGATAACAGGTGATTAAAAACAAATAAACACCAAAAACAAACAAACAAAAAAAAGCTTTAAAAATTTGTAATGCTCTAACAGCCAAGCCAGAAGGTAGGGACCAGTACAAGAGACCAATATAAACCAGGATAATTGCACATTCATCAGGTCTATTGTAAAAGCTGCTCTCCAAATAAAAGCAGTACATGTTGTTGTTCACGTTTTCACTTATTGCACAATAAGGAAAGAATGTCCTTGAAGGTCTACAAGCATTAAAAGGCCCTGTTGAATGTTCCCAGGCTTTTAACACAATTGGTCTTGCATTCTCTTAAGTCTAGACATTTTATTCTATTGATACTGGCTCAACCCTGCTACTTTTTCTCTAAACTCTCCCTTATTTCTAACCATTCCTTTGTACTTTCTGCTACCTCAACATTCTTAGCACAGGGTCAGAACACTGAGTAAAACAGCTACTCATTGCACTTACAGGAAGAAGGAGGAAAAAAATGAAAGAGAAACCCCCCCAGAATTTTAAAACTAGAATTTCTAATGTCAAAACCTAGGGGTTTATACACTTTCACTTAAAAATATACCTTGCAAATTTTTGGGGTTTTTTAAGGAAACACAAGTTTCTTTTATAAACTCCTCAATTCAAGAGCTAATGAGTTTTTCCTTATAATTCTACTGCTGTGTTCACATTTAAAATAAGTAAATGCCAAGTCTGGTTCTGCCCATGCTGAGCTCCAGTTCTCTCCGAGACACATGCAGAGCCTGCTCTGCAAAGGCAGCAGCAGGAGGAGGGTAAGCACCAGCATCCCTGCGCATCCGGCAATCGGTCCAGGATATCCACCAGCTGGGGATCTCCAGTAGGCTGGAAACAGGATCCAAAACAGCAAGAACAGCATATTTGCTCTCTGCCAAAAGCAGTTTACAATCCCCAGCAATGAGGAGCTGAAAAAGCAGCTTGAGAAAGTCTCCACCTCTTTGACAGAAACCCTGCCAATATCGAGGCCATTACACTGCACAAGGAAACCAAGAACCAACCACAAGGCCAAGAGCAAGTGAATCAATGAGCAAAGCATAAACACCACACTCAGATCTACCAGCTGGGAACAGAGAACTAGCACAATAAAACCCATGTCCAGCTTAGGCTGCAATCGTGGTTTTTGCTACCAAACATAATCCATCATAAACACTTAACTTTACACTACTGGTATAAGGTGGATTTTTTCTTTCTTAAACCCAAAAGACTAGCGAGTCATCAGTTTGCTTTTATTCTTGGTCCCATAGTTTCTTGTTTCTAACATAGTATGTTCACATTTGGGTCACACTTAAAGCACTCCTTTTGTCCAACAATTTCCACTGGATTTCTGTTAGATATTTTAATGATTTGTTTTCATAGAGCGATTAAATAAAAAAATCTAACTAGAGTCAGATACTAAAGTCAGTTTCACAATTTGAAACGGATTTGTGCATTTCAAAGTAGTCTCTCAAACATCAACGAACACTCCATTCTACATGGAAAAATATTTAAAATAGAAAAACAGGAACAAAATAAAACTGTTAAATCCATTGGTTTACGGGAAACACAACGACCTCCGATTTTAAGGCTAACAGACACCAGAGCATTTACCGACATTTGCATGCAGAAGCTTCTACCAAACAATGAAAGCCACAGGCCCCCAAGCAGTTGTATTTCAAGTGCAAACCCTGGTCGAAAGGGGACATCTCCTGGTAGCAGAGATCAGTGCAGGCGCTAAGCTCCAAACCCACGGTTTAAGAAAACTGCACCACCACACTAAAAATCCACTGATGTTCCTGACAAAACCATCAACTCCCGCTCCTGCCACTAAATAAAGACTACAAAAACAAACAAACAAACCACCCCACCCCAAAATCTACAGCAAAATCCATTCAAAACCACAGCTAACATTAAAAAACCCAAAATATAACAGCGCTCCAGTGATGTTTACAGAAAGGAAGCCATTTTAATAAAACTCTACTTTTTATTACCAGCAAGAACACCGAAAGCAACAGCAAGTGGCTAGATTACTTCAAAAAAAGTCACCAAGTATATAAAGTTAAAAAGGAATATAACAGCACATTAATATAAGAACTGGCAATTAGCAAGTCTGGATTAACATGCCATCTTCTTTATTTGAATGTTTACATTTCCAGCTGCATATCCAGCTAAATAATATAGTGGCCCTCACCTGATTATATAAAAAGAAAAAAAATGGAAAAAAAAAAAATCATGCCTCTGGTTTATTTTCCTTTTGCTTCTTTAAAAAAGATATAACCAGCAGAAAGGCAAAATTTTAGATTCACCACAGAAGATCTTGGCACATATCAGGAGAGTTTCCTGCTTTAGAATATTTCAGATTACCTTTAGATGCAATCCGTTTTTAGAAAATATGAGTGGTAGACTCAAAATTCATTACAAAGAACTTTGTCAAATACAGATCTATTTAAAAAAAAAAAAAAGGATGCAAGCGGTAAAACAAGAAGTCTTGTGCTTGATTTTTAACTGACTGAAATGAAACAAATCATATTTCAAAACCAAAAGTGTTGAAAGGTTTTTTTTCTTTAAAAAAATTGGGAATTAAGTTTAGATAATAAAATTTTGTTTAAAATAGCTCACATAACCAAGCAAAACTTAGAAGCCTATCTAGGGTGAGTCTGCTCTGCAGGTGAAGAAAATTCCAACATGAAACACCTGATCTGGAAGCACAGCTGCTACTATCCAGCTAGAGAATAGCTCTTTCAAAACCTTCAGTCTCATCTCAAACAAAAGTAATAAGAATAAGATAACTTCTCTCTAAACTGGGGAGGAACACTCTATGGGATGGGCCAACATATAAATGATTTCTAGGTAAAACCATCAGTATCAAAAGAATTCGAGCAGAAATACATAAGTAAACGTTATCACCTCCAAACTAGCACAATCAGATAGAGGAAACTAAGAGACAAAGAAACAATGCTAATTCTGTTACTCAGTTACATGATGTGGCTATACAAGTGCAGGGAAGGCATTTTGCCGATGGTGAGCACAGAATAAGCCACTTCTTTTCGAGAAACAAATTCTGCAGCCAATGACAGAGCGCGAGGACCTTGTCTTTAACAACACACAACAGTCAAGTCACGCTTCCCAAAGCCCCAAGTCCCCAATTTCACTTCTCCTTTGGTAGAACAGTTAAAGCTTAATACTTTCTGTGTTTATTTTTCTTATTCAATTAAGCCACACACACATGAAGACAGCAATCCCTTTGCTAAGGTTTCCACAACACAGCACAGCCTAAAACTTCAGTCCCAAGAATAAATACATGCAACAAGAAGAAAAAAAAAAATATTTAGGCCTTACCCCAAGTTCCCAGCCTTCTCCAGTGATGTATGGCATCATTCAAAGATGTGCAATGCGAGTGCTTTCGTTCCATTTGTAAGGAATTTGTTTGGATTTAAAAGCCAGCTCACCAGCTATAAAGCCTCTGCTACCAAACTGCAAGTAAACAGCTCTAAATTGACTTCTGGTGTAGCTCAGGTATAAAGGTAAGCACATTTTCACTTCCAGAAGTTAACTTGCCACACCTGAGCTCTCCAACGCTTAAAGCCTATGTGCCTCACCACAACCCCTCTTTCTGGCCTCCGAGCAGACTCCCTCCTCCCACAGGTGAGCCCCATAACCACTTAGGGCCAACCCACCCGTCGGGCCACACGCACCAGGCCGGGGCTGGAGGGCTTCCTAACTACGGCTTTGTTCCTTAGCTTGCTGCAAGGAAACTCCAAAGGCCAACGGCTAAGGAAAAAAACCCGATGTCAGGGTTCGGCCTCGGTGGAGGGAGATGGACGTGCCCTCTGACATGGCGGAGAGACGGGACCTCCAACGCTACGGCCGCTTGTGAGGGCTCCTCTGCCCAGCCAGCTCTGGAGCACATCCCCGGGGAAACCGCTCTAAGCACGGGCTCGCCTGGGTTTTAAAACCATCCCAGCACGGGCTCGCCTGGGTTTTGCGGCGGGAAGGGGTAAAAGCGGGTGGCGGCAGGTACAGACCTCCTCCGCTCTCGAGCCCCGTCAGCGGCAGAGCCGCCGGCCGCGAGCCGGGCTCTGAGGGCAGCAGCGGCAGCGCGAGCCCAAGGGCTGCGGGCCCGCCAGGAGCGCGTGGCGCCAACAGGGCGGTGGCTTCACCCCCTGCCCCTCAGCGCGGTCCGGCCCCGGGGCTGCGGGAGAAGGACCCGCCGCTCCCGCTCTGCCCCCGGCCCGAAACAGGGCCAGCGCTGCTCCGAGGCAGGCACCGGGGTTTATTGTTACAACTACTCTCTTCTGTTGTTTTTTCAATACTTAAATGAGCTGTTCCACTCTTTAACCCTTCACGATTATGTTCTTTCATGTTTCTCTTAGGCAAGACCGCGGGGGTTTCAATGCTGGTTATAAAGTTCACAGTAGGAGTGTTTCCAGGTCTGGCCTCTTGTCAGATTCCACCCCACCCGGGGGTTTCATTGTGCACAGAGAACTCCTGAAAAAGGTACAATACTCCCACATCCCCCATGTTAGGTTTTATACACAAACACAGAGCCTGAAGTGTCCCATTTCTGTAGCTACTTTCCCCTGTCTCATGCTGAGCAGGGGTTAAACCAGCACTCGGCAATAGCCGAAGTCTCCTCTGATAGACAACTAGATACAGACTTTGCACATGGTGGAGCCTGGTACTGAGTTCAGTTCGGGTTTGCATGGACTTCACTGAACAGTTAAACTGCACCTGTTATTAATCAAGCCATAGATGTACACATTCCCATTCCTCTTTTAACACCTCTAACAGAGAGGTGATGTGTTACTGGAGGTGCTCCATTACAGCCATGGCTCAGCTTGCCCAGCCTGCCAAGGAAGGAGCAGAGCTTGTATAAACAGCAACAAAAGAAGCTGGAAAAACCCTAGATGATTGTACTAGATTAAGCATTATTTTAGCTAACAGAAAACCACAAGTTCCATAGAGGCTGTATGGGAAAAAAATTGATGCTTCTCTGACTAGAGAGAAACAGATCATCTTATCTTAATATGACCACACACACATTTTTTTACTACAGGAAGGTTGTCTGGCTCCACCATAACCTAAAAAAGCATTTTGGGTTGCAAAAAAGAGCGAGTGACCCGTTAGGTCATTTAAATCCAAACATGAACACTATTTCAAGTTCAATACTTTGTTTCCTCTGGCACCAGAGTAAGAGAACTAAACATGTAGACCGTTCCATCACATTACCTAGAATGCGTTCCGTTACAAGAGAAACGGGGATCACGACCATTTGTGGGTTACCAGCACGTGCGAAAAACATCCAAACCAAACAAAAACCCAAAAAACAAACAAACCCCCAAAACAACAACAAAAACCCAACCAAAAACCATACTCCTCTGGCAAGGTACATGTGCGTACTTCAATCTGGGAAAAGAGAAAAATGAGTAAAAGGTTATTTATTGGAGAATGACACCCCATGAAAATATCAAAACAAAGCGTGTTACTTTCAAAAGCCAACAGACATCATAAGCATCTCTTTTATTCGTTGTAATATAAAGAAGCATACATCATTCAGTTCTTTTAAGTACAACTCAAATTGTACGCTAACAAAAAAAGATCAATTCAGACATCCATGAACATGTCATGACAGGATTCATTACATTTTGCTCTGCTGGTATTGCACTTGGAATGGTTTTGAAGTAAGGCACAGTAAAAACAAAGTCATTTAGTGCTTCTACAGCAGATGTCTTTTTAAACACATGCTACATGACGTAAAAGTACTTCTAGCTTATGTATATACACACAGGGAAAAAGAAAAAAGCATGCACTAGAGGATTTAGATTTCAACATCTTGGTGTTTCATAATATACAAATAAAGTAGTTTAAAGATGTAAACAAATTGCATGCACATAAACTAGAGCAAAATCTTTAATACAGTATCTGAAAGCTATTATGCTTAAATAAAAAAAATATAAGTTATTAGTACTCAGGTTTATGTGCCATTTTTGTCCTGTAGAGATTAAAAGTGTGGAACTGGGGGCAGGGAATTATGGGTGGGCAGGGAGGACTCTTCTGGTTTTACTGTTTTATTTTTTTGCTTTACACATTGGCAGCAGTACATTGGTAAGAAAGACAAATATGGCTTTTGCAAAAAAAAAAAAAAAATATTAAAAAAAAATGAAACCATAAGAAAGCACAATTATATTTGGGGTCCAGCATCCTGCTATATTCCAGTCAAGAACAAAACAAAACAAATCAATATGATCTACACTTTGAACTGGGAAAGCTATGCATTCCAAAGACCTTTCTAAAGACATTTAAACTCTACAAAAATCAGACACTTTGTCAAGTATAAACTCTTAAAAACTAAACACAGAAGAATCTGAATGACTCAAGCTTTGCTTTCCACTTCAAATGCTACTCAACAGGTTTCTCCCATGGCGATAGCTGAAGTGCTATTAGATTGTCTTCAGAATTAACTAGATGCCAGGAGCGGGTTTGCTTAAACAAATACAAATACATTAGAAATTAAGTAAATTAACTGCATCATTTTTGGTTTCTCTAGATCTTTGGCATAGAATACGCCATTTTTCAAATTAAATAAAGGACATGTACCACTCTACATTCCAACATATTATGCTGAAAAGGCACATTTGCTGCTGCCTGGGTGGCAAGGGAAGACTTATTTTGCAAAAGGCACGGTGTTCAGTGCAGCATTCTTGCCCCAGCCCACGAAGAGTGTTTAGTTAGACCAGGTACAGTTCTACATAGCGGCTTCCCAGGAGCTGTCCATTTTTCTCAGCCACTGCTTTCTTAGCTAGGTCCAGGCTTGGAAAAGTCACCAAGGCCTCTCCACTGGGCTGGCCACTAAAGTTGTAAAGCACAAGGATGGAATCTGCATGGAGCTGCAAGGGTACAAGATAACAAAAGGAAAAAACTATTAAGACCAGAAACCACACGTGGAAATGCAATTTTTAATGCTCTGCTTCTGATTCACTCCACTCCTGTATCTGTGGCAAAAAGTTTCTGGATACAAGAATGGGAAGGAAGAGGAGGGGCCAAAGATGGAAAGAACTCAGCTTTTAGCTTGTCAAACAGCAGCTGCTCTTATTCTGCTGGTGTGTTGACCAGAATGATGTAGGCGTAATTCCATGCAAAGGTTTTATTAGAGAAGAAATTCAGATTAAATGTTGATATGAAAAGAAAGACTTTGATGTTAATAAAGGGTAAATGGAGCAAGGAAGTCCAGACATTCAGTGAATAATTCTTGTACTATGTGGACTACAGGCCAAGTGACAAAAGCTATAAAGGCATGTGAATACTCACAGGCAGTTTAAATTAAAAAAAAATTTAAAAAAAAGGGGGGGGAAGAAGAAATAAAGATAGAGCTGTATGAGAGTTGTGTTGGGAGCATGAGTTGAACTTAACATGTATACAATTCAAGAAAGATAGTTCAGTAAAACAAAGTAAAATTTGGTACAGTTCAACTAAATTAAAGAACTTTATTGTATTTTAACAAGGCTATGAAAAAAAGCAGGACAGCAAATGAGATTTAGTCATTGGAGCTGATTTACTTTAGAGTGCATTTGCCCTCACAAATTCTTAAACAGTTCCAAAGTGCTGAGTTGAAAGCAGACATCTCTGTCTGCCCTATGGTACTCCAGCCATTTCTCCTACCATGCTGGAAGTCCTTCCAGGATAAGTTTGGGTAGCAATGGATCTCAGTGAAGCTTGAAAGCCAAAGGTTGAAGGATCAAAAACTCAGCATACAAGGTTAGTTGCTGGAGAAATCAGTGCTAGGTAAAACATATGGCCTATATTGGAAAACCAACCAATTTGATGAGTACTAACCCAATTCTAGTTCATGGGATGTATAGCCTCATGAGTTTATAGAAGTTTAAAATATTTAAAGGTTTCACTTTCTGTAGAATTTATGCATGGTTGGTATGCTGCAAGAAATATCAAACTCTGCAGTTATTACCAGTGGCAGTTTCTGATCAGCTTTACATTCAAACACATGAAAAGAAAGTACATGCCAGAGCTTCACCCACCCACTCAGCAGGCAGTAAAAGTATTCTTAAGATATAAGCAACAGTACATTTTGAAAATGAAAAGCATATATAAGACAGTTAGTACAGACTTCATATCATTTCTTCTCACAGAACTACAGTTAGTCAAGAAATAGCATGCAGAAAGAAATTCAAAGACAAATAAAACCAATCATGTCTGAAGCTCAGTCCAGCTCTGGCAGTAATCTTGGCCTATTTTAGAATAACTTTGCACTCAAAGAGAAAGCTGTGCTCAGCTTGGGTTGAGCCACAGAGAAAGCTGTGCTCAGTTTGGGTTGAGCCACAGATTTAAGCTAGAAGTCTGGTCTAAACTAAATCTCTAAACTAAATGCTCTAAACTAATCTCTTTGTTGTTCATCTGTATGGGATCAAGCCATTTACCATCAGTCCTGAATTTAAGTTTAGTATTGCAGTTCAGAGTCAGATGAAAACACACATGGAGCACAGGTTAGATCTCTGAGCACAGAGAGCTTTAAAAAGCAGTTTAAATAGCAGCATTGGTGCAGTACTAATGTAAAGATCTGAAATAAGAACTGCATAGAAAGTTAGCATCAAGTCTACATGCTCTGTGAGCAACATCATTAAAACACTTTATTTATATTATTATTACTTATTTATATAGATTTAGAGATAGATTTTCTTTGTGATATCTTTATATCTTTAAAGATATAGACTCAAAGCCATACAACTCTTTTTTTCTGGATGTTTTGTTCTTAAAAAAAAAAAAAGTGGTATCTGTCTGATACTGCTTTGGATGGTTTGGAATTCAGGATGAGCTACTCCATGAACTGTTTTCTAGTCAAGACTGTTTCTTTCTAATACACCGTAGAACCCCATCGATAATCTGATTTTCCAAGTAATCTGGGTAAAAGATGACAAACAGACTGTCCAAGGCCACATAAATATGTAAATGCTCAAAGTAGTATCAGGTGTTCTTCTGTACACCACCAGACCATGCAGCCTCCAGTCTACCTTTTCCCTAGCAGATCTAACAGTATCATGAGAAACCAACTCATTTGAGAACAACTGAGTTGATGGTGATTATATGAAAGTAGTTTTATCTCTGAAGATAATTCTATCATGGTGCAGTATTTGATTGCTTTTTTCTTTGTACCAGAAGTTGTGTGCGCTTTTTTTAAACAGAATGAAAAAATACAGTAACTGATCAGTAGCATTTTGAATAGAATACAATAGTATAGACATGTCACAATCTCCACAGAGGTCAACAAAATTTCTTTAAGAATGAGGTGTTAGTGCCAAAAATGCAGGGAAGTTTACCACTAGCAAATTTAGTTAGTTGCATTAGAAAGCCACGATTACCAAAGAATCCTCTCCTAAAATAAATTTTTGAAATAGTAGTTCACATGGCATTAGGGAGATCAGGAAGCAAAGAATTAATCTCTAGACAGCTACATGATACATGAAAGAAAAAGCCAGAGGTTGGGGGTTTTTTGCACATACAATCAGGCATGCTTTGTAGCCATATCAAGAAAATAAAAAATCATAATCTCTTGCTATGCTAAAAATAAAATACTGGACTGAAAGCTTCACATAAGAAACAAGCACTAAGAAACCCTTCAGAAGCTGAACACACCATCAGAGCAGAACCAGGCAACCGCACCACCTGCACCACTGCTACCCCATCAGCTACAGATCACAATTGGCCTATTTCCTTAGTTGATTTTTTTCATAGAACAAAAGCAGAAAAATTCAAGCAAGGATCCCAATGCAAGCCAAGAAGGGGGACAAGCCGTAAGCAGAAAACTCCGTATCACCAAGCCCTTCTTTCCCTTCCCATTTACCACTAGAGACCCAGCTTCTGACAGCCACATCTTACCTTCTTCAGAAGTTACAAAGAGTTACAAACAGACCCACTCTTTCGGTGCTTGTAACACACTCCTTGCTTGATCGCTCAGCTGAATAAGGCCATTGTAGTCATCAGGTGCGTACTACAGTACAAGTGTGATATGTGATAATCAGCAAGAGAAGGAACAGTTCTGGTAGAGCAAGCCACACAGACCATCATTTGCAAACATGTTTAAGAGCATCAGCTGTAACAACTGGCAGGAGACAGTGAATTTGACAGATACTATTTTCATGAAAGATAAAAGAATACATGAACTGAATTACTGGTTGTAGAAATAGATGTAAAGTAAATGCATGTGGGGGATATTTTAAACTGTGTATTTGAACTGTTCCTTATCGAGGAATGGAAATGGTTGAGACCAAAAAATTCTCCTTTTTTCCATTTTACTCATGACACAGCAGCATCAGGTAACAAAACTCTTAAATTTGCATAATCCTGCTTCCAGTAATAACTCTCACTGGGACAGATGAGCATCTTCTAGCGTGCATACTGAAGTGGGGGATTAGAAGCAGCATGCAGAGTTCATTCAGATCTTCTGCACAGTCATGGAAATAAACCACAGCTTCTCTAAGGTTGAGTAATCAACACTCCAGCTGCACAGAATACTTGCATTACACAGCCTACATCTGCACAGTTAAAGAAAATTGATGTCCTGGCATGAATGCACTTAAAAAAAAAGTGCTTATACTAGTAGGGAGTATTTCCATATAGGAAAAAGAAGCAAACTATGCAGTGTAACTGCATCATGATAGATTTGTAGTAGAAGAATATTAAAATAAAAATAGCAGCAATACAGTCACACCAATAAATTAAAACAAACAAAAAAAACCCCATATGTGGGTCAGATCTAAGAAATATTTGGGATCCTGAATCTGAACAGTAATCATGCATGCTATTGGAGGGCCAGGTTCAAACAGGAAATCTATAGTCAGAAAATAGATCTTGGGGAATATGAAACATGGTTTTGTATCTACCTCACAAGCTTTCCCAATCACATATCCTGGAAGGGGACTGAGTATTCTTGCACATGCTACAAAGACTACTGGAGTGGCTCATGTAACCCAGAAGACAAAATGTTTAGCACAACCCAAGCTATACAATACCCTTTCAGTGGCAAGAAGAGTTTCCTGTCTTGCCCCAGAATGGCTGGTTTTGCACTAAGATTTTAGAGAATTGTCAAATGCACGCAATGTAGACATATTATGCTGCTTTCCTTTGATATTTCTATAATGCAAAAAGTCTCCTGCCAGCTTAGGGAGAAGAAGTTGTTATATCTGGGCATACAGGGCACATTGTATCCATCCAAAGTGAAGTTGAAAACAAAAAACCCCAACCATCACAGTATACACCTTCCACAGAGAACAATAACCAAGAACCCAGAGAACGTAGAAGAAAAGAACCTCCCAGAATTTTTACCACTGAATTCTAGCCACCTTCACATCTAGACCCATGCCATTAAGTAAAAGACAAATATATCAAGTATTTTCTAGATAGCCTCTGCCGGGCAATCAGACAGTGCAAATATTAGATTTATCAGCTCCCAGACCTGCCCTTGAAACAAATCTACAGAATGTAAGTTTACTCTTTGGAAGGAATGTCTCAAGATAGTACATACTTTAGATTATCAGTAGATGCACAGTAGGTAAAGATCTCTAGTCTCTTGTGAGGGACTGTGTTTGAAAGGTTACATTTCAAATGCATAAACAACGTGGAAAACATGAAAATGTGAAAGTTACCCTACACAGAAGTGTAAACGTTGTCAGAGCTTAGGCCTAAGGAAAGAAAGAAAAAATAAACCCCACAAACAAAATACCTAGCAACAGAAGCAACTTCTAATCACCAGAAAGATAGGCAAGAGATTGCAGTTAATTAAAACAGAAGTTGTGGAACAGTAAATCTTCAAACTTACAGACTTTAAACAGTAGTACTGCAAACCGAGCTAGGAAATAAAGTGGGGTAATTCTTACTCCCTGTGCACGAAATGGAAACTACCCTAACTTGCCTGAGGAAGTGCATGATCATGAATACTTCTGATTCCGTCTGCATTTCAGAAACCCATAACAACAAAACAAACCCATCCAACCACAGAGGACAAGGTGTAAAGCCAAGGGTAAACCTATAAACTCATTGCTCCAAATGGAAATACAGTTTTGCCAGCTTCACTAGCAATGCAGTAGGCCAAATTCTGCTGCCACTTAGATTTAAAAATACCACCTAGAGATTTAACCCCCCCAGGATAAACCAGTTATAAGTTCACTGCGCTAGATTCTAGCAGTTTGTTTTCTGTGTAAATGTTACTGAGACAGTATGACAATACTGAGGTGATATGAAACTACATTGTATTTTCAAATACCTACCCTTAACACACAAGTAACTGGCAAAATGTTACCAGGTACTGCAATAGTTTCCCTTAATTTAAGTGAAATAAAATGAAAAGCAGACAGAACACCACTGTGAAATTAAGAGCTCCATTAGAAAAGGCAGCCTCAGATGTTAAGGGCATCAGGACTTGGTTCCCAGCATATGCTCTGCTGCTATACTGAGCAACTGAAGACATCCCTGCCCAATGCAAGGGGTTTGGACTAGATGATCTTTAAAAGGTCCCTTCCAACCCAAACCATTCTATGATTCTATAATGACTGAGATATTTCATCTTGTTTATATTAAATAATACTTATAATATTAAATAACATATTACAACAGACTATATAATAATAAATGGCAGATGTATATTAAATAACATTAACTCCTCTCGTCTATGGGAGATAACCATTTCTGACCAACAATCACCTCCAGTATGGTAGCATCTCCCAGACTGTGTGGTACACTTCCTGCGGTGCAAAGCTTTTTAAGATGACAGGAATCAGAGGCAGACTCATTAATAAAAAGGTAGTACACTACACACTGTCCTTGTACATGGATTTCTTTTCTCCAAGATAAGTAATTTCTTTCAGAAATACCTGCTGCATTGAGGGGAATATGGGAGTGTTCTCATCCCCTCACAGATTGTGCACAGATTTAAACAGGTCACTAACCAGTGAGACATTGATTTCCATTTCATTTTCACATTTCCTACAGTAGACATTCAAAGATCAGTCTAAAAACAGCACATGCAAAGCTATCTGGGGAAAATAAATCCATTGCTAACAACAAAATTAAAACTGGGAAGATTATTAGATATGCCCCAACAGAAAGAAAAACAAACAAGCACACACACACAAAACCCCCAAGACAACAACAAAAAACTCAAACAACTCAAAAACACAAACAAGGGGAAATTAAGAAGGAAAACATCATAGGCAAAATGGCCACTTCAGGATTGCAGCTGCAATTCTAGCCTAAACTACCACAAAACAGTTTCCCAAGGAAAGAAATCCAGCTCTCAGACTTTGGCAAAAGGACTAGATAGAGCAGGTTTGGAGCACAGAATCAGAATTGATGAGTAGGTAACTGCAACCTTTGGCACAAGAGTCAGGAGAAATACCCCAGCCTGGCTTTGCCACTGAAGTACATCAATTGTACATTCAGAGTGCTGATACAAGCACCAGCCCCCACCTGAATGCTCTGTGGAACGGAGACCACCCAAATGTTTTGTGGAACAGAGAGTGAAATACGGAATGTGTGTTCCCAAAAATACAGCTTGAAGATGGTTCCACTTCAGTCTCTTGCTTCAGGCATGGGAGGCAACAGACAGAAACAGTAACTACTAATTTACTAGTCCCAGTCTCGCAGATGGTTTCTCCACACAGGCAACTTTTCCAGGTGGAATGTAAATTTAGGCAAGCGGAAGCAGCAGCAAACTCTATTCCAAGAGCATGGGGGCAACGGTGTAATGTCTATATTGCCAGGTGACTTCAAATAGCAGCAAGAGGAAATTCTTCCTCTTCCACATCCTCTTTCCCTTCCCTAGTCAGAAGGTGCTACGCCTGGACTCGGCACACCGACAACGACGGGGTATCCCTCTCAGACTATGAAGCATCAGATTTCAAAAGGAACCTCTAGGAAACAGAGAATACTTCTTTGTTTAAGCAGGCATTACTGAGAAAAAAAAACCCTAATCCCTAAAAAGTAAGTAACAATGAAGCCTGCTGTCCTGATACAAGAGCGAAATGTTGTTAGTGCCCTTGGAATTTTGCCATCCATCCACTTCCCTTCACTTCCTTATTACTGTTCTAAGCACAAGTCACCCTCCTCCCCCCACAGCAATGAGCCTTGAATTCTGGGCCTCTGAAGACCTGAAGGATTAATAAACTGCAAAAGCTGCAGATACAAAGCACCTAAGCCCAGAAGAGGTTTAAAGAACAGCATTTTTTTTTTTTTTTAAGTTTCTCTTGCATAAAAACATGTACACCACCCTAACCTTTTTCAGCAAATTTGAAAGGTTTTCATTAAATCTCAGATGGTGGCCAAGACCCCTAAATCTTAGTCTCCCAGTTTAACTTTTTTTACTAGTTCTGAAGGTAACACACTACTATACTTAGACACTGCTTACGTAAATAGCAAGTCTGCTTTCTAAGAACTAATCCCCATGCTCTTTTTCAGGCAGCCATCGAGTTCATTCATGCCAGCCTCCAATAAACTGGGCAACTGCTACTAAATGCATGCTGAAGTCTAGTTATACAACAGTCATGAACTAGCTTATGGTCAGCTAAGACCATGGGCACAGTAAAACTGCATCTACCTGTACATAAGCCTAACAGCTCTGGTCAGAATACCAACTCTGTCAATGTTAGGAGAATGCAGATTTATTGATAAGATTAAGGGGGGGGGGGGAATAGGTCATTATTTGGTGACTAGAAATATTTCTCATTGACCCATTTAGTGTCTACATGAATAAAATCCATAGAGGATTTAGCCAGTAAATAAAGAAAAATAGTTCAGTGAAAAATTCTGTTCTGATATGCACAAACCACTCCACATAAATCCATCACAACTTCTATACCTGTTCCTTCCTTATTTACTTGATTTCTCTGACCACCTCTACGAATGTGCAGAGTGATGACCTAAAGTAACCCTGAGAAGTCTGCTGCATGTAATTACTATTTTTGCACCACTTCATCCTCAGATTTGTCCCCATAGGATCTGAAATATGAACTGTTTTTCTTAATACCAGAATTCACATATATATATATACACACACAGAATACACAATCACATATTTTCCAACTTTAAAGGAAGTTTCCTGAGCAGCTGGTGTTTTAGCACCTGTCAGAGCAACTGCTGTCATCCCATTGTCCTATCTGGATTGTATGGTGGGGTTTGTTATTGTTGTGGTTTTCACTGTTTTGGGGCTTTTTGTGTTATGGTGGGTGTTGTTTTTAAGTATCCTTTAGCTATGTATCCAGTATATGCCTGAGGTCAAACCAATGGCCCTGTTGCATTACAGTACAACTAAAAAGCAGTTTAACATGAATTACTTACTGAATCAAAGAGTACTAATACTAGCTCTTTTGAAGATTATAGCACACTACACAGAAAGGTGATGGGGAAAATTACCATCTCCAAGTTTTACTACTAAAATCCTTCACAGGTTTTTCAAGATTGTTTAATGCAAGATACATTAAACACGTGCAAGCTAGAAGGAATTTTAAACAAGAAGAAATCAAGCTGTTGAGCCACCAAACAAGAGGCTAGTGCTGATCTGCAGATTTATTACATTATTTATTATCAGAAGCATGTACTGATGTTGAGACCAGCTTGTTGAAGCCCATGGTAAGCAAAGTCTATCTCTTAAGAGGCAGGTCTGGTATGAGAGGTGCTTTCACTTAAGTAGCAACATATGCATACATGCAATATACAAAGCCCATGAAGACTGAAGAAAGCAGAAAAGAATAAGCCAAGAACTAAAACTTAGAATCTGTTTCTTCCAGAAAGAGACATATAAATACAAAAATCACCCTTCAATCTCAACATCTCCGATCTGGATCCCAGAATACCAACATTGAAGACCACTGAATACCAACATCAATTAGTTATACAGAGATTAAAACCATGCCCAAACCACTGATTATTAGGGGCTCACTTTATAAATGAGCAGAAGCATCGTGCAATAAATCCTTGGGCAGCAGCAGAAAATGAAAAATAATGTGAGAGGAAGAAGAAAAAAAAATAAATTAGTTATTGCTTCAGAGATGTAATATTGTCCCAATACAGTAAGTCACCACCTCTTTTTTCCCCCTAGAGGAATGAGCAAGTATAAAACTAGCATTACCACACGTGGGATTCCAAGAACAATTCAAAATAACTCCTTGGCTCCTTTATAAGATATTGAACCCGATCTCATTTGGACAACATCTTCTAAAGAAATCAAAGAGGTGACCAATTTAATAACAGTAACTGATGATGACAGGAGGTTGCAGCAGAAGAATATAGTTTTCACCTCGTGGCAAAATTTCTATTCATTTGAAACATTTAGTTGTGCAATACAAACACTTTGAACTGCTCTCCAAATACAGAAACAAGGAAAAGGGCAAATTCGGCTCCAAACCCAAAGTCCAGATTCACTAAACTGAAGATTTAGTGCTAGACAGAGCTAGTAGACATTCTCACTGACCTGTTCCACTCACAAACAGGTTCAAGGCAGATTTTTCAGTAGTGCATTTACACTTCTAGCTGAATTTCAATTTAGAAAATAGGCTTTTAATACACCCACAAAAGAGGGGGGAGGGGTTATAATACCAATTTTAAGCAACAGATGAGCAATTGCTACTGTTTGTCTGCAAATCATGAAAGCCACAAGTAACTAAATTCAGTTTGAACTCTGGAAATATCCATTGAAGAAAGAGCCCTAAAATACAACATTCACCACACTTTTTAGAAGCAAACGTTCCAATTTTTCTTCTGAAAAAGCAAATATGCAAAACTACTTTCAAACATAAAAGTAGCACCTGAAAAGAAGCCACAACAGGTAGAGCAACTGTATCTTCCAAAAACTCAAATCTTGGAATACAGGCATTTTAGCATCTGTTCTCAGTCTACATTAATTTACATAGCAGACATTTGGCTCTACAAATTAAAGTCCATTGTCCTTTAAGGATCTTAAAGGGGGGAAAAAAAAAAAAAAAGAAAAGAAAAAACATGCCATGGTTGACTGTTTTGTATTAACTGCTGCTATGCATTAAAAAGAATCTGTAGCTTACCCTTTAGCAATATCACTATTATCCAACAAAATTCTCTAATTTTGAAGGACAAACATGCAAAAAATGTCTTCTTTTCACACTTGAACAGTGGTTTGAGACCCAGCAGGAGGATTTTAAGACAGGGCTTCCGAGTAGTACCAAAAGAGCAGACTTGCTATTTGTGTGTAAGTGTTTTTATTCACGGAAGTTAACTACTCACCAGAATATATCATATTCAATTATCTTTCCTTTTAGCAAACATGTGATGACAAAACATGGCTATAGATACAGTATCCTCTGAGATGAAATGCAGAAGACATGGAAAGACCCATTCCATGAATTCAAATAAGTGCTGCTGGAAAAAAAACATTTGTACATGGTGCTTTTTTTTTTTTAATGTTCCTCAAGAACGTAAGTTCGTGTTCACCCACTGACAGAGCATTGAATCAGCACATACTGACTGAAGTTACCTGTACCACATAGCATATTTGCTATCAGTATAAAATGGTTTGAAAAATAGTTTTCCTTTAGGTTGCAATGTAATGCAGTTTGTAATGGAAAATGTTCCTCCTGCCTGTAACCAAAACAGAGTCCTTGAAAGAGTGTCTGACAGAGGCATCTGTCTCTCTCCTTTTTTCAAGCAAGTCATCACACCTAAGTCACAGCCTTCTGTACTAGAAAATTGCACTTAGCAGACTCTAACACTTAAGTCTTGAAGGTCAAACAGTGCCCCTCCCTAGGGCTCCCACCAAAAAGCAGCCAGGACTGACAAGCTTTTGGCAGCCCTCACCTTCCTCTGGCAGCCGCTTTGCAGCCCTGCTTACAATGGGGCTCCACACTTTCTCTGTCTCCAAACTCAAACCCTAACCCTAGAAACTAAAACTACTCTTTTCAAATTAGGATGCATTGATTATATAAGAAATAAGGCACACTGTGTATTACACTTGGATCTGCCAGTTAAATATACAACACTGAGCTTGCACACTTGTTCAGCAATTTTCAAAAGCACTCACTTGCTCAGTTTGATCCCCACTGGTCATTACTCAAACGTCCAAATCCAGTATCAAGGAGAGGGACCACATACTAACCTGGTAGCCCTGGAAGAAACTGAGTATCTCCTTCATTCCTGTGTTATATGGCAAACCCTGCATACGGACTAACGCTCCAGGCTGGGGCAGAATCGGAGTGTGGGTGGCAGTGGCAGCAGCAGCTACAGCTCCTGGAGGAGCTGCGATATACCCCACTGTGGTAGGGGATACTGGAGGACTGAAAGAGAAAGAGGAGCAATATTGTTATGAAAACCAACAACTGGTTTTAGTACTCAGAACAGGCAAAGATTAAAAACTGAAAAAAATCTGTATTTGAAAATAAGCAAAAACCCCAGATAAAAAGCAGCAGCCCTGCCGTGGACTGCTCTGGGGACTTTTCCTCATTTCTCTCCAGCATCTGATAATTTTTTTTTAGAGAAGGGAGGGAAAGGAAAATTGCTTATGTTTGTGGTGGAAAACAAAGGGTGGCACTTGTTATTTCACAGGAAGGAGAAAATTAGTAGCTGCAGATGACTTGTTCTATGATTATTAATGAAACCATAAAAAGAAAAAAATATGTGTGTGTGTGAAATTAAAAATTTACAGTGTGAAAAGCAGACAAGGGCCCAAATCTGGTACCTCTGAGCCCCAAAACAGGGAATAAAGTAATATCTCTGGTCAGGGCCTAACAGCTTACCAGATAGGCTAGTAAGTGTCACAAGCCCAGGAACTATCAATGAACAAGCTACTTCCCATGGACCCAAGTACCAGAATTCAGTGAGCCGTGTCGATACCGTCTATAGGAAGGGAAAAGGTAGAGATCTTCTGCTTTGTTTACACATGTAAAGTGTTCTTTTGGTCTCACTGATGTAAGAAATCAAACCTAGTACACACCTATAATGAGTCTAAGCATGGAAACAGTATCATAAGTACACGAACAAACTAAGGGATGAGGGTAGAGGCACATATTGACACAGCTTCTTGTTTGGCCAAGAAATAGAATCACCTCGATGACATTGCCCCTGTGCCAAATCCACTGTTAAATATTACACCAACACTATTGTGAGATTCAAACAGAACCTACAGAAAAGCTGAACTTCATTACATGGCCACGAAGAATCAGTTCAAATAGCTGCTGCCTCTGCTGATGAACACCGAGTTCCCAGGATTATCTACACCAGAAGTACTAATTTAAGGATGGTTCACAGGACCACACAAACTGCCTGCTCCACTCAGATGAAATGTCAAGAGAAGCAGCTGAATCTGGGGGTTACCTGGGATAGTAAGCTGTGTAATTCATATAAAGCTGAGCAGCCTGAGCTGGGTAGTAGGTAACAGCTGGAGCAGCTGCAGAGGCCTGGGGAGTTCTGGTGGTTGGCAAGAGGGCTTGTGGCTGGTAAAGTGCTGCCTCTGCGGGGATCACAGCTGCTGTCTGGAAAGCAGCATAAGCTGGTGGAGAAAGACCTGAAACAAAACCGGGGCACAGCAACAAGAAAAAAAACCCAGTCAGAATGGAGATCTCTGCTGCAGGAAAGGAATGTGATTAACACCATTTGAGCCTGATTAATGAACACTCGCGCAAAGACTTCTCTCCAGCCCCTCCGCTGGAGACCCCCACTACGTCACTGTGAATGGCAACTGGGACATTTGAAATGAGCAGTTCCTAAGAGTTCACAGCTCCTAGAGCTGAGCAGCCTTGTCCATATGCAAATGGTAAGTAGGGAACTTCAGAGTCATTAAAGGAAAGCATAAAGCCATGTGCGTAGAGAAAGCAGGCGTGCACACCAACACACCCTCTGTTCTTTCTAACAGAAGTTGTACTCTGTGGGACAAAAGTACCATAATATTAGCTACACATGGGCATCCACAACTGCTGACCATGGGTCTTCATGCATAAGCCTCCTACAACTTCAAAAAGTATTTTTAGGATGCAGAAAATATAAAAGAACCCCAAACCTCACAAGATCACTAGTCTGATGCATTTTGATGAACAAATATCTGATTTGTCTAAGAACATAAAGCTTGGCTTGGTGTGCAGTCAAACTGTTTTTAAATACTATAAGGGGCAGCTTTTTACTATTTTGCAAGTTCTCATTGGTATCTGCTTAGTGATTTGGTAGTGAGACTGATTAGAATGGCACAGTCAAGTTCCTTCATAGCTACACACTAAGGTTCACTGTAATCTTAAATAAAATAAAAATATAAAACCCCATTAAACTTCACCACTCTATGGTTTGTTAGCATCTCATCCCAGTGGGTGTTTTCCCTTCAAAAATAAGCCCATAGAGTACCTTCTCAATGCTCTAAGACAAGATAGCAAGAGCACTCATCAGCAGCTAGAACACAGAATTTCTCCCCTTTTCAAAAATCCCTCTAATTCCAAGTAGGTTTTGCTACAGGCAAGTCTACTGCAGAGCTCAGAAGAACAGTACACCCATAAAAAGCAAAGTGTGCAACAATCTCACTGGCAAGGCCTTGCTGCCCTCTACTCAACACCGAAAATACAATAAAAACGCCTCTGATCAGTCCCATTATTGCCCAAAGGGAACAATTCCAATCTCAGCATGTATACAGATGGATGATTATTGATTATGACAAAACCAAAGTCAAAAGGGGAAAGGCCACAAAGCTTCAGCACCTACCACACATCAGCCTTTAGCAGCAGAGAGCAGAAGAATTGGAGACTTACATGGTAACTTACATGGCGGTGGGGATAAGCCACTACGATTTAAAGTGCCACCCATTAAAACAAAGTTCATCTCCTCTCCTGAACACTGGAATACTTCCACATAACGGTCCTTCATCATTTTTTTGTGACATTTTTGAGCCACCATAAAGGCTTTGTCAGCTGATTTCATTTGGATAAAAGCATCACCTGATGGTCGTCCCTAGGGGAGGGGGGAAAATAACCATAAATCAGTTATTAAAACACCCAGAGCACAAGAAATGCAGAAAGTATTAAGATCAAATGCCTACTAAAAGTCTACACTATTCTTCCTCATCTGGCACCAATGACTAACTCAGCAATGATTTCTAGGAGCGGAAAGGCAAGACTCATGTAACCAGTGCCCAGTTAATGCGACGCTACTTCTGTCTTCTGTAGAATGAAGTAAAGAATAATTTGGTGTGGAAACAAAGTTTGGAGGCCTCTAATCTAAATGCTGTTCATTCAAGTTACATCAAGCTGCTCATGGCCTTCTCCACCTGAATTCCAAGCATCTCCAAGGGTGGAGGTTCCACAGCACATCTGAGAAGCTGTTAGGGTGTTAGCTGTTACCTAATTTCTGTTGTGATTTACCCCACCTCCCACTTTTCACACCATTGGAATTTTCCTTGATGTAGTTTATTAACATTGTCTATTATTTTTTTGTGAAGCTCTACAAAGAGTCTGGCTTTGTCTTCCTTGTAAGAACTTTATAGATAATGGTACAAGAGTATAAAGCTCCAGACATGTAGTAAAGTCCACAGCTGCATTAGAAATTAATTTCCAAGTTTGATTTTTTGCAATCTGATGGACATTAGTGTATGTATAAAATATTTAAAACTTTTCTAACAAAACAGCAGAATATAGTAGGATCTCATTTGTTTTCTTTAATACCTCAATATTTCTATGGCTAATAGAGTTTATTTTTAAGAAAAGACAACAAGGAAAATATATCCCTATGTTTATGTAATTAAAACATACCCAAACCACAATTTTTAATTATCAACTTCCTTTAAAGCCTGAGAAGTCTCTAATCAAGTTAGAAGTTCAGAAAATCTAATTTTTCCACATATACCATTCAAACACCACAGCTACCACTGAGCAGAAACGCTGAAGCCAAAAGAGCAAACACTGTCTAACACGGGACATTTCTGCCTTAATTCCAGCACCTGACTGAAACACAAGGGACTATTTAAGCCAGCCTCCGGGATAAAGCTATCCTTAAAAGAACAAGATGCATCCTCCCCAGTCTTATGCATATACGTAGAAAGAAAAGCAAGTGTGTATGTAAAAGGGGAGGAGAAATGAGGAAGAAGGAAAAGACGGGCAAACAGAACATAGTATTTTCTCAAGGTGATAGAAACCCCAAAGCACAGCCAAGAACAGGTGACCACCCTTGCTTCTAACCCTCTTCAGCAACTGGGAAGTTAGCCCTCCCATGCAAAACACTGTTACCTGTTGATTCAGGACCATGTGAACTCCATGGGGCTTGATATCACCTGTGGCATCTCCCATAAACTCCAGGATGTCATCAATGCCAGCAGTATAAGGCAGGCCTCTGAGCCGGACACAGTCACGTATGCTACCCGTGGCAATGGTATATGGTGGGGGGATGACAGGAATGATGGGAGTTGGGAGAGTGGGAATAAGAGGTGTTGACATATATCGATTAAGCACCTGGTGGCAAAAAACACACATTGATAGAGATTTACACATCACCTGGGTGAGCACAAATCAACTCACAATACTATTTCACACATGTAAATAAATCCCTTTTCAACCCTGTGGAAAAAAGTCCCAAAACAAACTTATTAAAGCAAATTCCAGACAGTTTCCCATTGGGCATTTGAAAATTTCAAACTCAGAAGGGGAGAGAGGAAGTCTTATAAATTTAATTTCCTAGACATTAACAACAGACCTTTCTAATCTTATAAAAACAAAAAATTAGAAGAGCTGGCTTCACCTCTTGTAATTACCCAAACAAGGAACCTGTAATCCTCTAAAATTAAAAAATCTCTTGCTCAAGCAGCAAAAAAATTGTGGTGTCACTCTAGACAGATTGCGTAGAGGAAGTAATGACATATTGATAGAATACAAGTTACAAAAGTTTTATCCAGGTTTCCCTAATAGAAAAAAAAGGGAGCAAAGACTTGGTCATTTTGACAATGTGATTTTTTTCCTTAGAGGACTTTGCTTCACTCCCTCTGTATGAGGAGCAGAACTGAGGAGAAAACAAACCAATAAAAACACACACACACACTCCCAAAAAAAACACCCCAAAACAAAAACAAGCCAACAAAAACAAACCAAAAACAATAAAAAAATAAAAATCACTACACCATTTCCTTTAGTCTTCACTGTACACATATCAGATTCTTGGCTGCTCTAATCTCCATGTCACAATACTATGGGTAATGACAGGTCTACAAGTGTGGATATTCCTTCCTTTGTCCCATCACTTCTTGATTCCTTTTGGCATTATTAGTCTATAAATATTTTGTGTGAGGCAGAAAAAATGCATTAAGTGATATTTTTCACAGGCTTGAGTTGCTGGTGCCAAAATAAAATGCTTTTGCCAAGTTAAGAAGGTGATAATAGAAACTGGTAAAGGATGGGGGGGGGGGCCCGAAGTGAAACATCCTAGGAATACAAGTATTTTGGTTTATTGCACCAAAAAGTAGATACATCCTGGTAATTCTTAGTTTCCAACATAGCAGGTGCAGGAAAAGCTGTTTAAATGCATCCAAATTTGGATTGAATTTTAGAAATTCTGTACATTAGGATCAGCATTTAGAGACAATACTGCAGGTTTTCTAGAAGCATTACTACAATACTATCAAACTAGTATATTTTGTGATTTCAGTCAACCTATCCAATCTACTTCACAATCAAGGGATTTTAAAAAAGACCTAAAACAAATAGTGCCAATAAAAAAAAAAAAAAAACCCAGCAAAAAACCCACAACTAAACAAACAAAAAAAACCCCAAACAGCAAAGAACAATGCTGCATAATTTCTTATGCTTATCGGGAAACACATATTGCCCTTTCCAGAACTCTGGATTTTTAATATAACAGGCTTTCATGGGTGCCTACAATGCATTTACACATAAGCATTAGAAAGAATGTTTTAACAGTTAAGTTTCAACAGCCAATAGTTACAACCTGTTGGACTTCCGCCGCTGTGCTCCTGAAGAGTTCAATGTAACGTTTTCCAAGTATTTCTTTGTGCTTTTTAAGTGCATTCTGTGCATATTCTTCACAGGAAAATAACACAAATGCATCTCCTGTGGGCCTGCCATCTGGGTACTTGACAAAGAGAAGTCCCTCTTTCCCTCCTGTGACTGGGCATTCAGGCCCCAGGAACCCCAAGACATCCTCCTGAGTAGCAGTGAATGGAAGGCCTCTCATCCGGATAATAACTTGATTCTCCTTAGATAAGAACTGGGCCACTTCATTGGAGGTGCCTGGTGGAAAGATAAGATACAGTCAGCCACCAACATATGGTCATGCTGGTGAGTTAATTCCACAGAATGCATGAGCAGCAAAGCATTAAGGAGCAATACAGGAAGCAAGTAGCTAGCAGCAAACCCTGAGCAGATCTGAGACACCACTAACTCCCAGTAATCTCTTATGAAATCCCTTATGCTGAAAGCATTTCATATATTAATGAAATTGGAACAAAGATGAGATTAGCGTGAATTTCTACAAAGGCACACAGATGCTTCTACTGCAAAGGCTCATCCTCCTGCCAAAGAGCAGGACCTGTCTGTGTCTGAGCCCAAATGCTCACTGCTCTAATTCAACCACGTGAAACCAGAACTTGACAGGGTCAAGTATTCTTGGAAGGCAAAACCGGAAAAGCTACTTCATTAGCCAGATGTGTCCTCAGTCAAGGGGGAAAAAAAAAAAGGGGGGTGGGGGGGGTGGGGGGGATTCAGAGCTAGAACAACACTCCTATGAACTTACGTAATCTCACTGGACTCCAGTATTACTTACCTCCTGCAATTTTTAAGAATTCTTCCCCAGTTGCTTTGTAAACCTGGAAGAAAAAAAAAAAAAAAAGAGAGAGAAAAAACAACAAAAAACCAGACATGAAAATGACAATATTCAACTCTAAAACACATGCGCATGGGAGAGAATTGTATTTTGGTACTTTGAGCAAAACAGAAGTGCAGTTTGTTTTCATTTAAAACTGTAGTCTGAAGTATCCACGTTGCTTTCCAAAGATTTATTTCAAGTCACTACTTTTTACCTCAATGTATCTGCTACCCATATGATGTTTATGTCTTTCCAGTGCAAGGTCTCTCTGTTCAGAATTGACAAACCGAACTAACGCCTCCCCATTTCTTCTTCCTTGAGCGTTCAAGCAAAGAGCCACACCACCTCTGGAAGGTAAAACCAATAAAAATCAACTTAGTTTGAATCTTTAATACATTCAATGAATAATTGTGTAAAAATAGGAAAGAAACTACACTAAGAAGGAGTTTCAAGACTGGAAAAACAATGCTACTATCCACAATTAATTTAGTTTTTAACATAACAATTGTACTGCAGAATCCACTTCAGGGAGATCTTGGATCTTGTGTTGTTCACCACTTTCTCATCTGCAAGCCCCTCCTATCATCTCAGAAATGCAGATGAATGCCTCATACCTCTAACTAAAAGAAAAAGTATTTTCTCAGCATTGAGAATCTGGAATATATATTAACTGACAGATATGCTAAATTGAACTTGCTCTCTCTGTATATACACACATGTAAATATATACAGAGGAGTACACACATCAGTCATACAAAAATTTCTTCCAAACACCACTCAGAGGTTTCTGAATCTGACCTATTTAAGAGGCATAGAAGAATATGAAGCAGAAAATTAAAGCTTTTATTATACTTCAGACTCCACCTCGGACTTCACCTTGATTAATGCAGTAAGAGTTTCCCCCTTTAGGCACTAGCTGTAAGTGAACATATGTTGGGTTTCAATTAGTAAGTCTCTTTTCTTTATATGCTTCAAAACTTTGTTGCACACCTAAGGCTGGTAAACCTGTGCAGTTATTGTGACCATAAGGTGGGAAGGGTCTGGATGGGGAAAGACAACAGAAGTGAGGACTCTAGTGGAGGGTATGGGGAATGAGTGTTAAATATTTCAAGAAACTGCTATTCAGGCGAAGTGATAAAGCAAGACAAATTCTTATTATCTTACTTGGCAATGTTGAGTCCTTTGAAAAATCGAGCAATATCTTGGTCTGAAGACTGCCATGGCAAACCTCTGGCACGTATTACTGTCTCACTGTCCACTATTTCTGATTTACTACTGCACAGAGGAAAAAAAAAAAGCCAAAGTAAACTTCAATCTAGGTTTTCTATTATCTTACCAAATTTCAGTTTGCAACTAATTTAACTTGTAAATCAGGAGTATATTTGCTGTTGAGACTGTTCTAACTCCATTACTCATTTCAATAAAGGAAAGATAACTGGGATAATCCTTTCATATATACAATGCACTATGTTGTCACCACACTGCAGTTCCTTACAAAAAAAAAAAATAGCAAGACTGTCTCAAAATGAATAAAGAATATTATTATTATTAATATTATTTGAAAAATCTAACTATCCAACATATATGATTACAAAGCAGTCCTAATTATGACTACATATTACTTATTCTTAAGATGTTTCATTTACCAGTCACTGCAATGTATGTGAAAACAAACAATTACTCTGTTTCTTCTCTTCCTACACCCAATCTGCAATACAGAGTATCAGACCCCTCTTCAAAAGCACCATGTAGCTCAGCTCAGCTCAGGGGTGCATTAGCCAGTACCCCTGTTGACTTAGGGGAAGTTCACAAATATTTCTTCACCACTGGGTAAGATAAGTCAGCCTCGCTGCCATGCAAAACAGAAACTAGTGAACAAAGAGCGTTTAACTTGCAGTGACTTTAAAGAGACAGACTGAAGTACAGCATACAACAGACCAGCTGCAGTCTGTCTACACCAGGCTCCTGAATACACTGTTACTGTTCTCCCAAACCAACCATTTTCACACTGACTGTGGGGAAATATTCAAAAGCTTTCCTTGCTGTAGACGAAAGTCATCTTTGGTTGTAAACGACTGTGGCAAGGGCACTTACCAAGGACCTGTTTCATACTTGTATTTCACAGTTTCAGGCTCAGTAAATACATGACCTATGAAGAAAACAGGGAGTTTAAATATAACCAGGGTCAGAGATTACTGAAGAATGACAGTACCACTGCCAATTCTTACAGAAAAGAAAGATTTCAGAGTTCTGCATAAATAGTTCACTTACTACAGCTTTCAGAGAGCATGCTGAAAATGATAGCCACCATGGTTTTCACTTGCCACACACCAAAGTCCTCCTCTGTTTCATCTGTCCCTAAGCCTAGATCTAAGAAAGTGATTATAGAAAATAACACACTTGCATAATCATTTTGTAAACAAGTCATAAGGCTTTCCTGATATTAACACCGAACCAGTAATCAAATTTACTGGTCTTAGCAGGGACACATGACCATTAGACATTTGTTAATCTACTCATAAACTGGTTAATATTCACTTTAACAGTCAACAATCTGAAAGCTATTGACAGCTTACATCATCTCAGTGTTAACAGTTAAAAAAAAAATATGGAATAAGTCCCTATTACTTCAAACGTAACTGAACTTTAACCACTTCCAGCTGGGCCACAAAAACCCTCCTAAAATTTAGATGTGAGGTGTTGGGTTGTTTTTTCTTTTGTTTTTTCTGTTTTAAACTCAGTTCAGTCAGGATCATACAAGAGAACTATTACTTTCTGCAAAGAGTAGAAGCTTGCAGGCTGGTGCTGAAAAGGCCCACTGATAGATAAACCTTTCCTTTAAGATCAAGTATCAAGGCAAGTGATTTTTTCTTTAGTGGATTTACTAAATATGGTTTAGAACTCAGTGTTAGCTCTGAGAACAAAAAAATAGAAAAAAAAATTACAAGTAGAGCCAGTCCATCCAACAAAAACTTCAGCAAATATTCCTTCCATTTTACCTGCGAGTTTTTAAAACCCACATCTTAGTTTAGAAGACTAAAATCTGTGGTGATTACAGACATAAAACCTAAGGAAGTATAATTGATTCTGGTGTAAAAGCTGCAGCAAAAGGATACATTCTGCCATGGTCTTGATATTCTGATCTTTCACGGCGGCTGAACTAGGGTAGCAAGTGTGAAATTCTTTGCGCAGATCATAAAATGAATAGAAGCAGTCTGACAGCAGGAAGTTCTACAAGGAAGGCAAAAAGTTTTGTTTTGTACACACTATTCCTTTAAATTCCAATTAGTATTTCTGGGCTGACTGAAGCAGTCTCAGAAATCACACAGATACCTGTCATCAGCTTGTCTAAGACAGACCAGTTTAGTTCCTTTGCAACACAGTTCCAATTCCATAGCCTTACAGAATTAGATCTCTAGATGACCAAACCCAAACAGCTTCCAAGAAGCAGACCTCTGCAGAAGACAGTCTCTAGACAGCTTAAGACGACAGCTGGGCAATGAAATCTAGGTTCTGCTGGTTTATAAATACTGTATTTAGGATGCTGTATATTCTCTTTTGTTGCTACACTGAAAAGCAACATTGTACCAAAAAATGATAACGAAGTTTAAATAAAATATCTTCCAGCAACTTAAAGACATTTATCCAATACACAATGGTAATGAATAAGAACTTGAATTGCATTACATTATTAAAAAACCAAACAATTGAGCAACACTTCACTCAAACATTAGCTTATTTTTTCAAGGAATAACATTGGTTTATAATTGGTCAAATAATTCTGGTTTAATTCACTATTTTCTCTCTCCAACTTGTTTTACTATAGAGAAGTTTGACTTTGGTCTATCCAAACAGCACTCATCTTTGTAACTGAAGAATTAAGAAAAGTCACAAGGTAATGCTTCTCATAAAGTTAGGAATAGCAAGCACTACGGTCTGATGCTTACTAACATTTAATGTGCAGAGAGAAATAAACTTGTACAAATGAAAAAGTATTGAAGGAGGAAAAAAAGAGAAAAAATATAAAGAAATACAGTATTAAGAGACTGCACACTTGATCAGATCCATCCTTTGATCTGGTATGGACAATTACAAAGTTTGGTTTGATCCATTTTTTTCAAGAGGGAAGTAGAAAGAATTACCCACAAAAAAGCACTACCATGTTTGAATGATAAATATCATTCTTGTTTCCTTACTTCCTTCATCACTCCATAAACATGCACTTTTCATAAAAAGTCACAGTGCTACATTTTAATATAACACAAATGCCAAATGAATATTTGTGGAAACTCATCATGAGCCATTACCCTTATAAAGAGAAAAAAATAAATAAATACAACCGATCAGCCAATTTGTTCCACGTCAGCAGCTCCCATTCCTGTGGGGTTCCTGCAGATCCTGCCAAGCAGGATAACTCAGGAGCCACCACCCTGCACAAAGACAAGATTCTTCTCCTGCTCTAAGCCCTTGCAGGAACTCAGAGTGGAAACTGCTGCTTCATGTCAAGGGGGCAAACAAGCTGTAGCACTACTTCCCGCTGAATAAATGCGGATGGGGAGCCACTGCCATACTCCAGGGCAAGCCACTGCCTGTGTGTTTACTCTCTACAGGACATTGACACGGGGCTCCTACCAATTTCAGGTACTGGGAGAAACCTGTGGCTCCATAGAGAACCTGCAATTTAACTACAGCATAAACAAAGCAGTAGCTCTCCATCACCTCTGCTGAGGTTAAACCTGTACCTTTGCTTCCATTTCTTGAGACAGAGAATTCAAAGTGCTTGTGTTTTTCATTTTTATACTCTGCCTTTCCTAATTTTCTTCTCCATTATGCTCATCTGGGAATCCTTAAGTACTGTAGCTGACTTCCAAGAGCAAGTGCCAGGAACTACTCTGCTACTCAGGGTTGAGACAGGGAGGGTATTCATCTTAAATATTCTTGAAACACTTATAGTTCCCAAGGTTTAATTGTGTTGCTCATCTCAAACTCACATAAGCTATTTTCTCTGATGTCCCTAAAACACAGTACTGCCCTTCTGCATCAGTTCTGATCTCATACCTTCTTAGATGTTTCTGGGTGGAGGACTTGTCGAATGAGTAACTGGCCATCACTACAGAGTGTGTAAGAGCTCCTTCCAAGTACTTTCAAATCACTGGATACCAGCTGACTAAACTGAAAAATAAAACGATAGATTTCATTATACTGATTGACACACAATTCTGTAACACAACTACTTATCATCATTGCATCACTTATTTTAAGAAGATAAAACAATCTAGTATTTTGTAATAGCTTTTGAAAAAACATGATGGAGAAGAGGCATGGGCCTCTGATGAAGGGAGGCAAATAATTATAGGCATTTGCAGAATAGAAAATAAGAACACCAGCAGTATGGTAAAAAAACTCAGGATAATATGGCAGAATTATGAGTTCATATGAAAGGTCATGGTATTATAACAGTAATGTTCAAAATCTGAGCAATAATAAAAGCTATTAAATACTTGGAAAAAACAAAACAAAAACAAACAACAAAAACCTATCAAGATCAATCACAATACTGATTTTGCAGTAGCCTTTCTCCAGCTATGGCACCTTTGACTTCAGTCATGTCCTTAAATTACTTTTTTTTTTTTTTTTAATTATTTTTACTTTTTTTAATGTGAACTTCAAACAGAAAAAGCTAAGCATCGGGATTTACTGATGTTTCAAATGTTGTGTGTCAAGAAAAGAAAAACAAACTGTGATCTAAATTATAATCATGTCAGATCCAAGTCAGTGTTTAGTAGGGATGCAGTGGTACAAACACTAGCCAAAACAAAATTATACCCTACCTGAAGGATGGATAACCCCCAATAGGTTAATTCTCAAGAGGAAAGGGCTCCATCTGTCTTGTTCAGTGTTATTTTCCATCCTTACACAACAGTTTCTAGCCTTTTATTACTCCATACCAGTGTTAAATTCCTTGCTCATAATAGGCAACTAACGTATTATAGCACCTCCATCCATCAAATCAGTGAATAGCAGCTTGTTAGCTAACTTTCAAGGGGACAAATATAATTATTTTAAGCTTCCCTCTTGATGCTACTCCCTTCCCAGGAAAGCATCACCTCACAAACAAAGCAGTAATTAACATGATGCAGTAGCCACCCATTGCTCTCAGTAATGGCTTACAACTCCAAAACAACCACCCCCAAAAGCAAATTACAAGCTGACTTGAAACCCAGACAATATCTTTATGCTGCCTTTTAACCTGTGTATGGGGGGGAAAAAGAGGGTTGCTTTGTTTTATCATCAACACATGCGATACTTTACATACAGTCTCTGCTCAGGAAAGATGGTATCCTAATGGTCTCATCCCACAGCTACACAGTATTTGCTGTGTGAACAAATGTTGCAGCATCTGCATTCCCAAGGTAAGGCTCCACAGCAGAAATCATGTACAGAACACAATTTAGTAGGAGCAGAGAGATGGTTACTCAGGCTTCATTTCAAAAGAACTGGTCGAATCCAATTCAGGACCTTTGCTAGGCTTGGAGAGCTGACTAGTGCTCCACTACCATTTTCAGTTCAGAAACACTGTAGTAGTGGCTACTACATATCATGAGAGAGAACTGAGGGGCAGAGCTGGGTAAGGAGAGGCACCCACACCAGCACCTTGTTGCTGATTGCTTATAGATGTGTCTATAAAATGAAGTTATTTAATATTAGATAGAAGATATTTGAAGCTTTAAGGGTAAAATATCCTCCCCCCCCCCCAATCCCTTTACAATGCAATTATTTGTACACTACCAAAACAAAACTAAGAAATGCTCCTTCCCACCCACACCCCCTCCGCCACCCCCTAAAAGACGAACCACACAACCAACTCAAACTCTTGCAGATTCAGAAAGCCAGTTTCCTCCTGATTGCTACTTCAGGTTCTATTCCTACCAAGTCTTGAAGAACCTGAGGCTATAAAGCAAGGCATTGTTTAACAATGTTTTAAAGTCAGAAAACTGAGATCTGAGAGTGCTCAAAATACCTCAGCTGATGTGTAAACAGCAGAAAAAGGAGAAAATTCCAGAGGACTGAAAAGGAACCACTTCAGAAATGAAGTTCTGGGGACTGCCACAGTCACAGACCAGCAACAAATATTCTCACCACAATAACTGACATGAGGAGAACTGTATTCTTACTAAATGCATTACCTTATTACTTTCTGTTTTAACTTCTGGGCACAGTAAAGAGCAAATATTTGTAAAAAGGGATTGTAGATGGTGATAGGAATAAGACTTCAGAAGGTGTACAGGGATTCTTGCCAAAAGGAAGCAGAGTCTTACTGATGAACAGTAATAAAACACTCCCCAAACCTTCAACTTTGTACCCTGTGCTTCTGAAGATGCACAGGAGCCCATATAACGAGTGCAATTAGGGAGCTATTTTGACCAGATACAAGAAGAAATTCAACACATATAATCTAAGGGAAGCAGCAAATGTATGCAGCCTCCTGCTTAACAGATAAAAACGTAAGAACCATAGTTCAAAAAGTCTGAACCAAGTTAAAAAACAAAAGGAGAAAAAATGTTTGGACAAGGGAGGAAAAGCTCAGGCCAAATGACGTAAGTCAAGCTGGTAAAATTCAAGACTGCACAGAAACATTCATGTTTTTCAGATGGTGTTTCCCAAACAACATACAGCTGAGAAGACAGAAACACAGCACAGCTATTTTCAGAAGCCCCTAGTGAGAAGGCATCAAGAAGAGTGAAATATTGAGTAAGGACACTGATAAGCCCAATACTCCAAGTGTACTAAGCTTTAAAGAAGGCTTGAGAGGCAGCATTTGTTTTAGTTTTTAACTGAGCCTAAGTATTTGCACTGCATATTTATTGAATGTCAGTGATAACACTCAACATTGCAAACTCCAATGAGACAATCAACATGTCAAAACAAGTCTCCACTTTCCTTACTAGAGGCTAGCATCTTAAAGTGCCTTAGATAGGCACGCCTTGCTGCGTGCTTATTTAGAAACTTCTATTTTAAAAAGTCTTTTTCAGACTTTGGGGTGTACTGCTCCAGAAGAGGGCAAAAGGAGTGTGGGAACAATAGTCAGGAGACGTAAGTAATCCTTCCTCTCCAAACCAGCTTGGCTATGGCATGGGTTAACTGAGGAAAGGAATGGGGTAGCAGAATGTGAATGGGAAGATTCACTTAGAAGAGCATGAGGAAAACAGCATGCATAGCACTGCCACAGAGGAACAGCAGATATGTGAGGCTGGATGAAGGAAGCCAGTTCAGGCTACATGACATGTCTCCAAATTCTGGAAAGGTTAAGTATGAAAAGCATAGCTATGGACCAGCTCTCATTACTATAGATTACACCGGACCCATAAGTCTTTCAGGCAATAGATACAGCCTATCACATGTATCAAAAGGAGTTAAAGCAACCAGTGTAAATGTGTTTATAAAGCCACACTGAAATACAAGTTAAAGCAATTCAGTGTTCTTACAGAAAAAGCCATCTTCAGCCTCCTTTTGTGCTCTATGAATTCCAGGCAGCATCTCAATAAAACCCTTCAAACCAGCATACACCCGAACGTAGCAAGCTAAGGACAAGTTAAGACCAGTGCCAGATTTACATTACATTTTTCTGTCTCACATGTTGAACAACCTGTCCACAACTCTGTCATTTCGAAAATTCCATCCGCAGTTCCTTCACTCCTCTAATAAACCCATTTCAGCTATTTACCTCCTGTCATTCATCTTCATGCTGCCCTCCATATCACTCCCCCACTTCAGCATGCAAAGCTGCCCCACCTTAAGACTTCCTCCACCAAGCTCACACACCCTGTGTCTCCCCTGTTAATCTACTCATTCCATAGCAACAGAGCTATAGAGTGTTAATTACCACCGTTTGCATCTTGCAATCAGCCCTCATTTCAACTGCAAGAACCACAGTGTATTGGCATCACTCTCCACCCTATCAGTCTCTCTAGTAGAGCTCTGATGAATCATTCCATATTTAAAGGAATATCTTCAGTAATTCAATACTGAGATTAAAAACTGAACAAAGACAAGAGGAAGAATCAAACAAGCTGCTCTGTACATTTATCTCCATGAAACCTAAAACAGATTCTTCGAGTAAAGGTGGTGGGAGGGAAGGACAGAGTTTAAGCACCAGTTTGAAAAACTGGCTAAACAGGATTTTGGTCATGTAGCTGAGAGTACAAAGAGATGTGTTTCGCCAGCAGCAAAGCTGGATGAAAGCCAATACAAGCTGCTGTTTTCTGCAAATGAATCCCAAGGGACTGAAATGACACAGCCCCCTTCGTGTTGCCTTAACTGTAACTGAACAAAGCTGTGCATCTTAGAGAAACATGAAGATTTCTCATAAAGCTCTTTCTATAGTTATGATGCACAAAGCACTAAAATAAACCTCTGGCTCTTTGCCTGTTCCTATTTCCCTAACTAAAAATAGCTCTCATTCTTGAGAAAGGCCGCTGGATCTGCGCTATATCTGTGCCTACCATGGTAATGAAATAGTGAGATAATTCACTTGCAGAACACATCCATGCTGTCAACTGAACCAATTCTGAAACACCATAATACTCTGAGGTATTGTCTCCAATTCACCTCTGAGAAATAACAAGAAATTTGGCTTCTGCTTACTCATCAGACCTCCCGCAGCTCCTCGTGCGTCTTCAAAATGGGATCCTTTCCTTTAGCAATGCAATCTCTTCAGCTTTTATTTTAGCCCTACTGACCCATCACAGCTCAAATCCATAAATAAGTTTAGTTTGTAGTCCATGCTTAAGCTAGACACTTCCAAGTCAAAAGATTTATCAATGTTCTTTACAAAAAGGATGATCCTCGTGGTGTGGGGACCTCGTTTCACATCAGTGCTATCAACAGGCACATGACTAAATTGCCCAGATATAACAGTCTGGTGATCACATAAGATTACAGGATCAAGCTTCTGTGAAAACAGCATCTCAAAAAGTGCTCATTTTTGACTTCTATGCCCACACACTTCACATACTAACACCATCCATACTACCACTTTGTGACAAAGATCACATGTGCTTTCACTAAAGCCATCCTATTAATAACCCTGTATGACAACCAGTCTTGTGTTAAAAAAAAAATTTTAAATCATCATTACTTCATAAACATTACTATAATTCACTACAATAGAGCTTTAGACTGTCTTTTAGGCCTTTGGTGTGGGTCATTCTTCGCTTGTAGCACAGAGCATAGAACAATGATCTGTCTTCGTTCAGGTAGGGAAAGCATGGAAAACAGTGGCAATTGCCAAAAAGGTCTCTCTGAAAATTCTCTACTTCAAGTTCTGCTTCAGCAGGCCAAGATATTTGCAGTTCTGGCCTTAAAGCCTGGTTTTATGGAAAGTCCTCTGCAATTTCTTGCCAGAGAACACCCAAGCCAATGACACAGTTGCAGGTGCAGTTCCTGAAAGGAGCCCTCCAGTACCTGAGCTCTGAGACAGGCTGCCCAGAGAAGCTGCAGAATCTCCAGCCTTCCAGATAGTCTTGACCCAACTGCACATGCTCCTTGGCAGCCTGTTCTAGCTGACCCTGCTTTCAGGGACTAGGTGACATCTATAGGTCCCTTCCAACCTCATCTACTGTATAATTCTCTGATCTCCTTGGACTCTGTTTTGCCTACTCTGCAGCTACACTAAAGATCAATGCCATCAATTACATCTATGCCACCATAGCATACACATGTAGGTGGGTGTGCACATTTGGGGTCTGCAGTGGGGGGGAGAAGGCAGGAAATCAAGAGATGAGAGGCAACCAAATTTGATTAACAGAATTTTTCTGCCACCAAAATATAAGATTGGAGCACCACTGAAAAACAAACATCCAGCAACCCTGAAGTCTCCCTTAAGACCTAAAGGCTCTAATATAGCATGAGAAATCTCAAGAGTAAGAAGCTGTGGGTTTGGTGTACAAAGCTGGAACATACACAACATCCCACAGTTGACATGTCATGGTAAGTATTTTCACCTGGATTTTGTGCCTCAGCCCCTACACCCACCATGGTTTCACGTTTATTTACAATACTCTCCAGGGGCAGTTTTCTGCTCCTTCACTCTCCAAACCCTGGTGATAATGTCAGCTTTATCCTTGGAATTGAGGAATTTAAAGCATGTCAGTACTAATGGGAGGTGCACAGACTGCATTTCAGCAGTATTTACAAGTATGATAACCCTTTATTGTGCTAGGTAACTTTTTAAACAGAGATTCCTATAGTAAGCCCTTGCCTTTGTTCATCTGTTAACTGCTATTCCACACGGCTGATAATGGATACATGGTGACCTTGTACTGCAACTGCTGCATTGAAAAAAAGAAAAAATAGTGCAAGCCACAGTGCAGCCACAAGCTGCAGTTAACTTTTTTCCCTTCCAGCAAAATAGGAAATACTACTGTATTTAGATACTATTCAGATACAAACATGAAAAAGAACTTGCCCCTTGGTTCTATTTCCTTGCAGAGGAAACAAAGATGACAGAGGCAGCCCAGGTCCACTCACTAGAAACATTCAAAAACAATATTGCCAGTTTGATTTCTCCTATTAAGAGGAAAGCAATTTTTTGCTCTACTGAACACTAATACCTGAGATTATTTAGTGACCAAAAACTAGCCTGGACAAAAGCATGGTTTCCATTTCCATGGACAATGTAACTGTGCTCAATATGACCAGTCAAGTTACATATCACCTTATGCCTCTTGAGGTACTACTATAAAAAGTGTAATAACTAACTGAATGAGTAATCAGTCACAATGGCCAGCACCAATGTACTCGAGAGAGCGATGGACACATCACCCCGAACCAGTCAGTGTCCATCTGACTCTGGAATTTACAAGTGTAAGAGCAGGTTTGCTCTCCTTAGTCTCAAGGAAATGCAGGATGTGGTACTGAGCTTCAAGGAACTGTAGATTGTCTTCTCCTTAAGTATATTATGTTGCTTTTTACTACCTACTAATCTTGTTCTTTTGCATTCTTTCCTGTCCAACAGCAGCAAACCAGGTACCACACATCCTGTTGCTCCTGCTGCTGTTCCAGTTTCATCTACACTGGGTGTCCATAGAGACATAAACCCATCTTGTCTTTCTCATAGAAAGAAACTAATTCTCTTCCAACCCATGGCATGACCTCACAAATGTAACAGGGTTAAGGTTTCAACTATCCTGTGCTTGAGGTTCTGCCACAAAATTCCAAACATCACGAATCTTCAAAATTAATGGTTGATAAAACCTAGAGAATTATATTTTTAAAGCTATTTAAGATTTCCAGATTTACTTTATAGGGAAATTGAAGTTCCAGGAACTAATACCACCCTATCCTCCTCCTCATTGTCATCACACGGTTCACTACAGAGCTGTCAAGTCAGGAAAGCACACAGCCTGCATACACCTCTATAACATCTGCAAGAGTTCACAGAAGAAAAATGGAAGGTACTCAGCATGTTTGTCACATCCTTCCATTCAATGAAACATAGAAAAGTGCTTAGAAATTCATCACAGTCCTCCAGAATTAGAGGGACAAGAAATTTTAAGCTTAGGGAAGGGTAGCATGTGCCTAATTTTCTGCATTAAAATAGACTGATTTAGCATGGTTCAGCAACAGGTAGAATATGAAATACAGAAACAGAGTAACAGCTTCATACTTTGTCTGTCCAGTGACAGTTTGCAGAGCACAGGAAACAGACTGTGACAAACTTCCTTAAGGGGAAAGCTTCCACATTATTTCTTTCTTTGGCTCATTTTATTTGGGCCCGGGTCTTTGTGTGACAAAATAAACAATAGCTAACTGTTTTATTTCTTCCTAGGAAAGAATGCAAAAAACTAACGTTCTGCCAAGACAAAGATCTGTCCAAGCCATGCCACTTGAGCATTTTATGACCATTTTTGATTAATTATTTCTTAGATGGAAGTTTGCAACACCGGATTATTTGCATGCTTTCCAGCTATGGTATCTACAGCATCTAATTCAGGTAATACATTAAGCATAAAAGGCAAGACCATGGCTCAGGCCATCTAAATGTCACAGCAATCAGGTCACAGCTTTTATCTTCAAAAGCGCAATCTGTTTTAATAAGAGAGTGCTGAAATATGCAGAGTACTCCACAAATAAGCTACTTGAAGTTAGCCTTGTGTAAGATAAAGCACCCCAGTCTAGCAACATAAGAATTTCAGTTTCTGGACTTACTTTACTACTATATTATGTGTCAGGGAACTGCTAAAGAAGGGAATACTCATTGTGATATAGTAAGCTTTCACCTCTAAGTTAACCTGTATGAAAGAGGCCACTAACTTTCAAAACCAACAAAACAAAGCAACAACAAAAAAAAAAAAAACACAAAAACCAAAACAACTTGAAGAACACCTTAGCATTTGCTAGCATAGATTGTTCATGAATCTGTCTTTAAGCAAAAGGAAACTCTGAATATTAGTAATGCAAACAAATAAAAAATCCATACTCTGTCAACCTTTTGCCTACATTGCAAGTGGGATTACAATGGTGCCTCACACACTGTTTGCTATCAGCTCAACTCAGAGCAAGCCATTACAGCCTGAGAGACAAGGCTGAACATACTTTCCAAATTCTAGTTTTTAATTAATGCCATGACTGCAATATTTCCTAAAGTCTTGATTTAGGCACAAGCTCTCTCTCAGTGTTCTATACCTCCCCCACTCCCACTTACCTCTGTTTCAAGGGCAAACTTTCATTAGCAATGTGATCTTTAGCACTGGCTCTATTGACTGTAATGCATGGTACTGCTCTATTTACTCAACACTACCTCATTGTTTGTAGTGCAAGCTTAACCAGTTGTAGGAGAATAGCCAGTACCTGCAAAATTCAAGCATTTTTTTCTATGGGGTTGTTTTCCAAGTTGATTTTGTACTAATATCTAGGGAAAGTAAAAAGAAGAGGAGACACAAAAAGAAGACAAACCCATTTATCCACGACTGTTTCCCTCAAGATTCTCTCATACTCCTGCCTCTCCTTTAAACTTACACCACAGACTGGACTTTCCTGAATACCAGCCTTGTGACCCATGAAATATCTTTGCTTATATAAGAATCCAAACGATTCTTGCTCAAATCATTACAAATATTGGGGGGGGGGATAAAAAAAATTCAAACATCTATAAACTGTCTCTAATCTGCTTCAGAAACAGGGAGTTTTTCCATTTTTGTTCAACAGGCTTTCACAAAAAATACAAATTAGTTGAAGTAGACCCCTAAATCAGCTCACCTTTAATCTCTGAAATTTTAAAGTCATAGATTAGGGCAGCAATCTCATGCATCAGGAACTGGTTACATTTCAGAGTAAGAAATACTATCTCTAAGATTTTAGCAGTTCATTACTGAGTAAGATCAGAATTTACACTTGGCCTTCCAAGGGATTCAGACCTGCACAATACAGAACAAGGACATTAATAATGGTGACATGATTTAGCCATTGCTTCCTTTTATAGAACTACATCCTCTCTTTTAGGTAGCTTCTTGTTTCCAAAGTAAGTTCATGACCGAAAAGACTTGGTATGAGTTTTCTGGAATACGCACAGCTTTTTGTGATCAGTTCTGCAGTGTCTGACTTTTATAGGAAGAGGAGGTTGATTTTTATTTTCTTCTTGACTTTAAACATACCACAAGAGTAGCAGTTTTCTTCTCCTGTGCTTCATATTCACATGGTGCCATTTCACATGTTTTACAATAGCAAAAGTTCAACCAACCTGTGATAGTTTAGTTCTGCTACAAGAAATAACATTGGCTAATACACTCAAGTAATCAGATTCCAAAACTGTCATATTCTTGTGACTGCTATGTATTTTCCAGTTCTCAATCTCATGCATCCCCCTCCAATCTATAGTTACTAGATTGCAGAGGTTTGATGTGTTATACACTGTTTTGTGTCCCTTTTCAGCTGCAAAGGACCCCTACATGAACTTTCAAGCTTTCGGGTACACAGCTACAGTACCTTCTTTACTTAGTGCAATTGACTGCAACAGAATTACTTATCACAACAGTAATTATGCCAAGATTTCTGTAAAGACATTGAATTTCACACACTGCCAGTGTCTACACGTTTCATAATGTTAAAGCACATGCCTAAGTTTCTCAAGAACTAGAGCCAGAGAATGGAAACACCACTAATTAATTTTTTTATTTCAATTTAGCACAAATGATAACACTAGTGGTATTCAGACACTCTAGTGCCCTCTCTAGTAATAGAACCTTTTCTTTCAAGCTAACAGGTGTCCAAAATCATCACAGGAGCCAAGCTTTTGCAAGTGAGAATACCACTGTTTTTTATTCTTAAAATTAGGCTTCTTTCCAATGTTTTAGTGCTAACACAATATCCATTTCTCAATACTTTCTGCCCCTCTCTGCCCACAGCAGCTCTACAAAGAAAGGTAACAGGAAGAAAGAAGAACTAAAATATTTTTAAATAGAAGTTTGGGAGAAGCAGAAGGGTTGGTTTGGGTTTGTTTTGTCACTCATCACAAGTGGTGAGCATTTAAATTTCAATTCTCAATATATTTTGTGTATTATTTGTCTTGTAACTTGCATCTACCTTCACAGCATGTGGATTTAATGAATAAGGGACAGATTAGTAAAGCAGCTGCTTATACAGATTTCTCAGAAAAAAGCTCTAAAAAAGAGTGCTTTGTAGAGCAAACATGACTTCTGATTCAGCACCTTCTTATAACACACATGAAGTTGCCTTTCAGAGTATCAATATTTTCCTCCTTTCTTGAAATAAAGTTGTAGCTAACAGAAACTGATCATGAAGGAAAACAATATTGTGATAAATATGCAGTTTTTACACAAAGCAGCAACTACTACGAGGGGGGAAAAAAAACCCCAAACTTTTCCAGAGCAGACAGGAGATGGCAAAAACATGAACATGAGGAAGAATTATTGTTTACGTTCCCAAGAGACATAAAAGTTCCAGTTTTAACCATAGAAATTATAAGACAGGTCCGACAGAACGTTGTTAAAAAAAAAAAATCATAATCTCCAATCAGCACTTTTAGTTTTGGCCACAACACTGCTTTGCTAGCAATATCAATTCCAGCATCTATGCGTCACCCTTAAACCTAACTGTTCAGCAAAGAAGTGCTGCAACACGTTGACAGAGATGTTGCCCTCGTTTGCCAGCACTTTGCTGCCCCAGACCTTCTGCATATTACTTGAGGGTGCTGTGGGTTTTTTCAAAAGAGAAAGAAAAATCCAAGCAAACCAACACATAAGTGTAAGAACAGTGCAACCCTTTCAAAAGCTGTGAGAATCAGATAAAATGCTACCAGAGGAAGAGGGATGCAATGGAGGTTTGCAGACAATTCCAAGTATCCAGTTTTCTATGCTCCTTCCCTGTTAACATGCAAGAATCAGTAGAAGCACTGCGTGTACACTTACTGTCAAAATACAAATCCTTTATTCCTCATTTATAATTAATCAGCTGCTTTTGAAAACCCTTACAATAGTTCATTAACATATCTCCAGTGTTTTTTTCAGTAGCTACTTACATCAGGCTAGAGAAAAGTTCAAAGTCTTTGAGGCTCATGTAATCAATCCAGCAATCACTGTATTAAAAGGCTTCTACCCTGTGTTGCACTGTCTTCCAATGACTTTTTTAAAAGTTGCAAATATATTTCAAGAGAAATTCACATATTCAGATACAATATTACGGCCTCAAGAAAACCCAAATGTGCTAGTTGTCAAACACTGCCTGTCACCACATTGTGTGAAGATAGTGTTTCAAGCTAATCTGGACAGGGTGTAGTAAAAATTATTTTTCTATACATGCTAATCCACCCAGACTTAGTAAGAGATTTCATGTTACTGTTTAACTTCACCAGAACAAGCAGCAGCATCTGCTGTCATAAAAAAGTCTACTCAGGCTCATCCTCAAACCACTGGGCCAAATTATCCACTTCTAATCAATACTGGTACATCTAATTTTAAGATAAGAGGATAGCCCAGCTAGGCAAGTCTAATACATTTTTATGCTCACAAGGAAAATAATATGCAGCTTTAGACAAATACCTTTATCTAATTCTCTGCTCATTCTGAAATGAAATGCACCTAAATACAGGAACAAAGAAAGGTTGAAGGGAATACTTGAGGAATTCAGATGAAAGTATTGCAGCCTTCAGAGAAAGTAAGGTTATTGCTTTTCCACAAAACCTAGCAGAACATAAATACTGTCAATAACAAATGCATCTGCATGATCTACATATGCACATTAACGTATCCATAGATGTATTATATACATAACAGAAGAACTGTTTCTGCTATTAATTCTTGCCTGGTTTTGAGGGAGCAGTTTTTTGAGGGAGCTGGGTACAGAGCAGTTGTCAAGGGAAAAATAGTTTACCTATACCATCAACAACAGAATTACAACTATGGTTCTGAAACAAGTTAGCCATCTAGTTCACTGCTAAATACAAAAAAAATAAAAATAAAAAAAGGTCACTCTGTAATAGTCTGATGCTACAACAAGCACTAGCACATCCTGAATTTCCCACAGTAAGGACAGACAATATTCCAGTATTAGGTATCAGACATAATTTAACCAGTACTCCTCTAAGTTTATCAATGGAAATAGGGAGCTATTGGATGCTAATATCTAGTAAGAGCCCTGCGTAAGGCTCCATGCTTACAGTACACTCAGTCCTCCTGTAAGAGCAGAAGTCTATCACTTGCCTGCCCTGACAAGGCCACCTCCTGCTTGTCGGTAAATCCTCATCACTTACTGCTGATACCAAACCAAGGCCACAGTTTCACAATAGAAACTGCCTTATGGCCAACCTGTCTCAAAGTGTTTCTCTCCTTTCACCCGCATTGCTTGTCCACACCTTGGTGCCATGGCTGCCCCCAGAAAAACCACCTAACCTGCCACGCTGTACATCAGACAGAAGCGCTTCAAACCAGAACGGTTTTTAACTCAGAACAGTGCCCTATTCCACTTTAGTATGGAGACCCAAAAACTTGTTTATTGGCAGATGCAGGTGGGGGAGGTCCATGTAGCAGCATGTACCTAATGAAAGGTGCCACTAAAAAGCATTCATACAACTGCAGCTTGAGAACATGATGCGGGGGCAGAAATACCTTAAGCTGGTATCGCCAGACATGTTAGATCATGAAAATACAACCAAAGGGTGTAGTTTCGTAGGACAGGAGCTTGGACAGCAAAGCAGCTCAGAAGTTCTCACCCTACCTGCTCATTTCAGTGATCCTGTTTACAGCACAGCTTCACAAAGAGTTTTACTGACACAACAAAAAGATGACAAAGTATAGTACAGGGGCAAGAGAGAAGCTGGCTCGCTGCTGAAGCCAAATCTTGTGAAACTGCACCTTAAGTATCTGTTGTGGAGAGAACAGCCTGCTTGGTAACACTTGCCAAAGGTTTGCCAAACACCTGCTCCAAAACTTCAGAACCCAGAAAACTTTCCACAGTACAGACTCTGTTAGGAGTTTTACTGAGGTGATGCAGTCATCAAATAACCCAGAGCTGGAAGAACAACCACCAGACAAAAACAAACAAACAAAGGCCTGAAAATGCAGGGTGATTTTTCTTCAGTGTGAAGGCTCAGAGGTGTCAAACAAATACCCAAAAAAAGTAATTTATACAAAATTAAGGTGACAGCTGGCAAGCAAGCCAAGAAAACTCTCTGCTAGCACTTTGTGAAGAAGAGGCTGCAGAACAAGTTTCTCTTCAAAAAAAAAAAAGTTGTAACCGGTTTGTCAGGTTAGAGGAATTCACTGGTTCTTCCGCCTCTCCCCCCATCCCATTTGTTTCCAAACGCTCATGTAACCAGCTTGTTTCTTGCTGTGTTTGTTGATATGTGAGAAAATGAATTGCACCTGCAGCTCAGCTGGATGATCGATAAACATTCAGACAATTTGCTAACACCTGATGCAGTGGCAACCCCTCGGTATTTTCAATTTGCACATAGTTTAGGAGAGGGGGGTGGAAGGCCCAGCTTTGTCTTGCTGTGTTTAAGAATATGAATCCAATCTGTGATTGATGTATTGGATTCAATGTACAATGAAAGATTAGCATGACAAGGACAGTCTTTCAAATTTTTTCTTTTTTTTTTAATATTTAACTGCCAATACATAGATGAAATTTGGATGTTTTCAACAGGTCCAAAAGCAGACCCAGCTCCCATGAGAACCTCTTCCTTTTTTATGTATATCGTTCAGAGAAAGATGGTAATTACAGCTAAATACTGCAGACAGCTCTCCAAAATTACTAGCTCTTCTTAGACTTAGCCTTTGTCAGGGAGACATGCAAATATTGCCTTGCAAAAGGAAAGTAACGTGTCTTAAGGCGAGTCATGCTGATTCAGCCAGGCTTTCTGTATGGGAAGGATTAACAAATCCACAACACTTTCAACTTAGTATTCGATCTTTAACTTAGAAGCCCCATGGCTAGAATTAGAGAAGCACATGAAGATGTCAGCTTTTTGATGACAGAGTAATGGGGCTGCAAGAAAGGCAAAGTTCATTTTTGTTTGCTATTCAAAAGCAAGTTTCCATTCCTGTAAGGTTTCAGAGAGCAACCTGAAAGTAATCTTCCCCCTTAAATACTTGGAAACTGGGAAACCATAAAGGTCCAGCAGTTATTTAGAAAAAAATATAAATTTCTCCAGTCCTATGATTTGAGGATCTGAACAATGAAGCCTTGCAAAAATGTCCCAGTAATGAAGGAAGAAACATAGGTTGCTATTCCCTTTAGTAAGTAGTGTAGGTAATGCATGTTTAGAGGCTTACCTCACAGGCTCGAGGTGAGTTGCAAATACACACTTGAACAAGAGATCTCCTACTTACTTTGTTTAAAATAAAGTCCTCACATTTTTCTACTCAGTAGCATTCTGCAACTACAACACCACATCTCAGATAGCAGCTATAAACTCACTATTATTGGTCCAACACCTATAAGAAAGTATAGCTGGGTCCCATAAATCCAGTAGCATCTGTGGAATCAAATGCTTGTTACCCTGAACAAGCACAGAATTGAAAAGCTTGCATCAAAACATAGGGGACAGACACTGCAGCAAACCACTTGGTTATTTCGGGACACTGTGCTTGAGAACTTCACTTTGTAAAATTACACAGCCAAAACGTACTGGTGGGGAACCCTATTGTAGAATATTTCTTAAGACAAACCCAAGTAATAAGTCATGTGACATACAACACTGTAAGAATACAAAGTAAAATTGAGATAATGCAACATTTGAAGCATCTTGTTACAAGCAAAGACTTAATCACAGATTGCAGGCTTTTGGTAGACACTATCATTGCTGGAAACTAAACAGTAATAGAAGGAGGCTTTCTGTAGTCTGTGGAAAAATTCCAGTACCACAATAGCTGATCTACTGTTTACCAGTTATGAATCACAGAATACGAATCAAAGTATGTTTGAGGTTGGGAAGAGACCATAGATAAAGCGTAGATAAAAGTTACAATGAATTTGTGCTTAGAAATTCTCACTTCCCTCTACACAGCACCGAAACTTTGAGTTACATGATTGAGAAGTGTGCTAAAGTGAGTGATTTTCAGCCACATCTTCAAATTTTCTACCACAGTCCAAGCAGGGTGTGGAAGCTAATTCCACATACTCTGTAACATTATCTCAAACCAAGGTACAGGTCTACTTCCTTTTCAAATAACTACTTTACCCACCTGTGCTTTTGCTAATAAAAACACTGGAGGGGAAAAAAATAAAATAAAAAATCTGTATGTTGACAAATACCTGAATCATCCTTAAAATACCTGATGCAATAAAAATATTTAATGGACTTCTCTTCAGAAATGCACAAAAGCATCTACTATTAAAGAATATGGAATTTGATTTTTGCCACCACTGCAAGTGGGAGGATGAATTAATTTTCTCCTAACTCCCAGGGAGTCGGGACACAGAGAGAGGAAGACAGACAAGCTTAGGTAAAGTGTGTTCCAGAGCCCTGCGCAGAACTGGCCACATCACAACTGGCATCCCACAATAAACAGCAAAATCATTATTTAGTTGCATGGATATGCCAAACAAAAAGGAACAAAAATTGTTGTTTTTCAAGAGTCTCTACCCACCTACACACAAAGGTAGTATTTCCTTTTATTTGCTAAAGCAGACCCACCTACAGTGCAATTTACAGCAATAAGATACAATCTCTCATAAAGTATTGAGTATAATTAAAGTGTGTCTGTTATAAAGGTAAACAGAGAGTACTAGGCTAAACTGTTCCAGATGTCTTTAGTGCAAGATCTGGGACAAGATCAAACCTGCAGCTGCACATTTTCTCATGGGTTATTTTGAAGAAAAAAAAAAAAGGGGGGGAAAAAAAAAAAAGGAAAAAAAAAAAATCACCTCTTGGTCTTGGACTCCAGCAAAACCACTGGAAGCAGATAAATGCCATCTACAGCTTTTTACAGAGACATTACAATTACACATTTCTGTTTTCAAAGATACTCACTCCAGAGTGAAGTGTTAACCATTCAGTATCAAAGAGGGTTAGGACCTAGTCTGCCAAGTTATCTGTGTCACCAGAAGTTACAGCAACATGAACCTGTTCTACTGCCTAAGCGAGTTTCTTGCCGAAACACACCTACAAATGATTCAGACAAGGTGTGGAAAGCCAGGTTTATATGTTGCACAAAAATGCACCATTGTATTTTTCCATTCAGGCACATTTCATATATAGAAAAGACAGTGAAAGCAAGCAAGCTTTCAGGAACTGCATATTTATACACCACTTGAATTAAATTTTTTAAGTAACTCCAAGCTGTTTGAACTGCAAGGATCATACAAATTTACAGATTGTCTGTCTTAGTTTGATATTAAGCTAGCCAAGGAACAAAATACAGAAACTGTAGAAGAAAATAATTTTATAATCCACTAAACTATTGAGGCTCATCTGGAACAGTGATAGAAAACAAGCACAGCTGATGTTTTGAGAAAGTAGTTTTGAAGATTCTAAAAAACTTTAACAAATGATAAAAAGTTTTTTAATACATATTATAGCATTGAACCCGAAGATTAAAACATCCCACCTGAATTTTTAAAGTGGGATTAGCACTGCTAAATTAAGTAGTGCTCTTATCAGCATACTCTTTTAAGAATGGAGTAAGAATAATTTGGAATAAAAGTATACCCATCAAAAAAATCAGAAGGCAGATCTTCTAAGGCCCAGAGTATCAGCTGAAATACTCTGATATTGTACCTGTTTCAGAATTAAGGTGTTCCCATTTCAAATGGTTCAGGTCTCTTTTGGGTTAACTTTAAAATAAGCACAAAAACTTACTAGCAATTTCACAGTGAAAGGCTAAATTAAAGTCTATTTCTTTCATCAGATCAGCTGAATCTTGTCTCCAGGCCTTTCTGCCTGAATAGCCCCTGCTCCCAAGAACAGAACCTCACCTGTTGAAGAACCCGGTCCAGTGGTTCAGCTTTGCCCAGTCCCTCTGGTGTTAAGCCACTCACTTCTCGACACTGGTCACTTAAGTCCAAATTGTCTGCTTTCACCAGGGATTTGTGTAGTGTCCCTACCTAAAAACATTTAAGAGATTATGGACAAAAGCGAGGAACAATCGAATTAGCTCTTTTTAACAACGAATTCAGACCGCAGAAAAATCAGCAAGGTGCAGTATCACGTTCCCGATAACAATCGCAACGAGAAAAAGCATTTGTCGATTTCACAAATCGAAACCTTTGGCCTCGGTTTCTTTCCCTCCCACCCAGCAGGGCCAGGCTCGCTGCTTCGGTGAAGCCGAGCCGGTTTTCATGGGGCGCTTTTTGCGGTTAGCACCGATTTTTGTGGGAGCTGTTAATGGCAAAGGGAAGATCCCATACTATTAAGGCAGTTTCCCGAATCTATTGACGAAATTGATAGTCACGTTAGCTTTATCAAAGCCCTCCATCTCTAGGGGGTTCTCCTACTATAAAGTAGGGCTTTTGGCAAACAAAACAAAAAGTTAGAGCATATTTTCAGATTAGCCTAAAAATTCAAGAAAGTCAATATTCCCTTAAGAATTATCCAAACGTTTCCACCCAAAGCAACAGCCGAAGCCTTCCGCAGCAGGCCGCAAAGGGTGCAGCGGTTGCCCGGAGCCAGCTGCCAGGAAAGCACGCACGGGGAGAGCCTGCGGAGAGCGGCTTTTTGTTCGGGAGATTCAAAAGCCCGCAGACATCTTCCAATTTGAAGCTACGGGCGGTTTAAGGAGGACGGGCCGGGGGGGGGGTGGAAGCGGCGAAACTTCCTTTAAA